>JAOEHX010002350.1:31438-45300 GCA_025448015.1 Bolborhynchus lineola
ACAAAAAAAGGAGGAAAAGGACAGTCAAAAGCAAGGGGCTTCCTTCAATACCCCCACCCAGAACTGCCACTGCAGCCCTGGAGGTGGCTAAGGAAGAAACTGCCACTGCACCAGATGAACTTCCTGCTGATTCACTGGTAAAGAAGATCACCACCGGTGCCTCCAGGAAAATCTAAAACACAGGAAGTTCCAGCTGAACATAAGGAAGAACTTTACTGTGAGGGTGACTGTGCTTTGGAATATATTGCTCCACAACAAAGAGGTTGTGGAGTCTTCTTCCCTGGAGACATTGAAGGGCTGTCTTGACACAATCCTAAGTAATGTGCATTAGGTGACCTGCTTGAGCAGGACTAGATTACCCCCGGTGGTTCCAGCCTCAATCTTTCTATGATTCTGCAATTCCTTGTTTCCTTTTATAGTTTCTACCTGCTACCACACCCTTCTCTGGCAGCATTTTCCCCTTTCTATGCTTTAGCCATGGAAATGGAGATAAATGGCTTATGTTTCTGCTGTGATGAGAGAGGAGGTTCTTGGAAGGAGATTTTCTGCCTGTCACTTGTGTGAGAAGTACTCTATGCTTTGATAACCATGGGCTAAAATTTAGAAAAGCCACAAAAATCTTTAATGGAGTCTTGCCAGAAGCATTTCACATAGCTCTCACCACAGGTATTTTAACTGTTCATCGGAGAGCAAGCCCCAGACAAGTCTAGGGAGAGGAGTCAGTAACTAACTTCCACTCTTATTTGCCTTCAGTATAACACACTGTATTGTCATAAATCATGCCTTCAGCTTCCTATTATAAAGTATTCGGGAAAAGTATGTCCTGATCTAGCAAGAAGTGTGGAACTTAACAACTTCATTCATCAATATTTATCAATATGGCATAGCTCTGCCAGGAAAAAAAATAAAAAAAAAGAGGAAAAGGAATTAAAAAGGAGAGAGAAAAAAAAACCCAAACAAATAAACCCTTAGCAGAATGTCTTAAAGACATGAAAAGAAAGAAAAAGAAAAAAACAAACAAACAAAAAAAAACAAAACAAAAAAACAAAAACAAAAACCACAAAACAAAAAAAAAACAAAAAAAAAAAAAAACAAACCAAAAAATACCCAACCTCTGGAGAAGAAATTATGTGGAAAGAATCCTGGATTCAAATGAGCTTTCTTCTCATTACCTTGAACCTTTCATCTTTCATTAGACTTCTGCAAAGTGAAAGAAGAGTTTGAATGAACCTGTTAAATCAAAGTGGTAACCTTTTTCATCTACTTGGAATAGCTGTGAACAGCTGCTAAATTACTGTAGACACTACTTTATTATCACCACTAAGAATATCAGAGCAGTTTGCTGCATATGCAAATCAATTCAGCAATTATATCAGGAAATGAAATCCTGTTGTTTTCATAAATCTTCACATGTATTAAAGCATTGATTTCATTGCTTCCTAGATGTTTCCAGAAGACATGAAAATAAGAGTGAACTCAGGCAGGTAGCCCTTTTTCAATTGTTCTGGAAGTGAATTAGAGCACAATATAGCAAGTTAAACAATAAAATAAAGAAAAAGAAAAAGAAAAAAGAAAAATCAGAAGGACTGGAGTGCTGTGGAAGTCCTTGCAAGTCATGCAAGTCACACCAGTTTGTGATTTACTTGCACACTGCATTGCTAAATCCCTTTTATATGACCAAGCCCTTACAAGGTGACTTTAAGTGCATATGCTGTCTCTAAGTCCCTTGCCTCGCAAATCCCCATTACTTTCCAGAATACAGGGGGCTATAGCAACCACGACATGATGATTCCCTCGTGCATGTGGTGACTCCTAAGATCCAAAATGAAATTGCAGTCTGCCCTGCTCTTCCCTACATGTACTATCCCTCACAGATTGGTGCCACCTGTAGACTTAATAAGCATATTATATTTCATTGGCCAGATCATTACTGAAAATCTTAAATAATACCAGATCCAGGACAGTCCAAGATAAGGCATTGCTGCCCTGTATTTGACATTGTGCTACTGAGAATTACTCCATAAGTAGGGTTTTGTACCTGTGCAACAGAAGCTTCTTCTAAGCCATGTCTCTGGCTCCCTAGACTCCTTCTGAGAAGGCATATGACACCTGCCATCTGCCTTCAGTCTACAGATGTCTCCACATTTCATGTCTGGCATGCAGGGTCCATCTGCCTTCTGTTGCTGTAGCAATGTGTGTGTCCTACCAGTGTCCTATTCCTGAATAAAGTTTACAAGCCCTGCCAAAGTGCCCAGCTCACATTCCGTCCTCTTCCACAGACTGACATTTCCTGAAATTCCAGAGTAGCTTTTTATGTGAAATTTTCACTATTTAATGCTGATTCTATATCCGTCATGGAATCTCACACTTTTCTAACTCTGTATTCATTGTTTTGTCTGTATTGCAGTACCAACTGTATGTACGCTAATCCATGGTGCATCGACATGTCCAGAGCTCATCCAACTTTGCTCTCCAACCCTCTCCTCCTTGCATCTACATTTCCAGGAAAAAGGTCCTGGAAATTAAATCAGAAGAATTTTAAAATGAGCTCTACCAGTACCTTGACCTGGAAAATAAGAGGACTAGGATCCTATAGGGCTTCCTAGCAGATGAGTTTAGATGTGGCCTAGGAGAATGTACTATGGATTAAACCCCACTTTGCCAGTTATGCACAGACACAGATAAAAAGGCAATCCCTTCCCCAACTGCGTCTAAAGAGTCTTCCACTATTGTATTCTGTAACGCACTGGTAGGAGAGAAAGCTTTACATCTGTAGCCTTCTTTTCTTGCTATAATTAATTTACAACATTTGTTTCAATGTTTTTTCTGCTATTTGAATGCTTTTCAGCTCAGAGCTTGTAACTTGAGGCTTCATGCCAAATATTTTTTGCTTTCTGAAAGCAGATTGTCTGTAAGACAACTGGCAGATATCCCTCAGGATGAAGGCTGCCACAAATGGTCTGATCTGTTCCAAACCTCTTCCTGCAAGTCATTTATTTCAGACAATTCGCTTTTCATCTGTTATAAAGCAGAGGCAGTCTCTGCATTTAAGGGTCAGCCAAAATAATATTGAATTGGGCTTTGCAGCATTTATTGCTGTGCACTGTAGCAGACAAATGACTTTGTTAGTCTCTGTTGGAAGTGAATGCCCTTGAGATACTTATGCAGATGTTAAGAACCCTAAAGACAATTGAATGGTAAAGCTGCATGGGCATCAAGCACTAACTGCACAAAGGATGATCCTGAATATTTAAAAACAAGTATGGAAAGGGAATTAAACTTCAGCTTGAACAAGGACTGTTTCTGTTTCTGTGGTTTTTTGTTACTTGTTAGTTTTTCCTTGGAAGATCTGTGAATTGAAACTTCCTTGGTGTATGGAAGGAGGTTAGGTACAGCTTCCACTAGAAAGGTCCCAGAGTCTGTTCTTGGGTCTCCATTAACACGGGCAGGGCTGGGCACACTGAGACCACCTTGAGGGATCTCTAAGGAAGTATTAAATAATCCAGCTCTGCAGGTAGGAGCTGTATGAACCCAATGGATAGGGGCCACAGAATTCCCCTTGCTGTAGTGTATCTGGGAGCTGAGGTAGGGCCTATTTGTGGTGCTGTGCAGATGTGTCCACTTAAACTAACTTGAGTGTGGTGCTTTACTGCATGACCAGGACTTTGCCTCATCCCAAGAAAGAAAGGTCAAACGGAAGTTTGAACGCCCAGGTTCAAGAGCTTTTTGGTTATTTCCCAATTCCTGCCATATCTGCTCTAATTTTAAAAGATACTTTTATGTACTTTGACCCAACAGGAGACTGGCCACAGCCTGAAATTTAGGACATTTATAAATGACCTGTAACTATCCTGAAACTTATGTCCCACTGGCTGTCACTATTATGGGCCCATATTCACATTTCTTACTAAAAATAAGCACACTTGTTTTGATCTTAGAAAATAGATGACATGTTGAGAAGCAATTAGCAGATCTACTCTTTCCAGTCAAATTGCTTTTATTTTTGATATATGGAAAAAAAGGCAATAAAAATCAGCTTCATGAAACAGCTGTTATCTTTTGTCTGTCATATGATGCTATGCTGTGATTATTCCCCCAAGCAAACTACCTCATAGTTGAAAACTACTTGAAGATCTAAGCTTTTAACACATGTACATGGAAGTTGCATTAAACTTTCCAGATACAGAGAAAATATCCAGCAGAGCAAAGCCCTAAACCTGAGTTACTAGTTTGATACTTGTTACAAAATTAGTTCCATTATTATAGTTTTCATATTTCCATATATTCTTCTTGTGAATTGTCCAAGGAAATATGGTTCCCTAAAACATATTCTGTTTTTCTGAAACCTACATTCCCACAGTGCAGCAGATATACGCAGTCAAGTGCAGCACACAGATGAAAGATAACCACTGCTAAACCTGTGTAATATATAAAGCAATAAATACCTTTTTTGCAGTTCCCTGTACCTGAAGAGCCACAGATGCACAAATTAACAGGTTTTGCATTGGTCAAGACTTGCTAACATGTTAGCCAGATTCAGCCTCAAGAATAATTTTGATATTGATTACTACAGATGCATGTGAGCTTGTTGGCTTTCCTACAACAGAGGACTACTGCAGTAAGTCAGTAACAAGTTACCATAGTGACCCATTACACACAGGGAAAGTAATTTCTCTGCGCTCATTTTTGGAGATTTCTGTGAGGCTATATAGTTAACAAAACACCAGTCTAAAAACTGATGTATGCTACTCACTTCTAGACTGTGCGATGGAGAAACACTAGCATGATTAAGACATAATGCATCAAGGCATCTCAGTGAGGCAATTGTATTTTGGTGTTTAACTGAGTGAGTTATTAGTATCAAGCAAACTGTGGCTAACTTTCAGATCTTCAGCATGACAAATTATACACCTCAATGCTTGCAAAAACTTTGTCCTGGTCTCTCCTTCCTTTGTCTCACATCTCACATCCAATAAAATCACAATGTCTCACAGTTTTCAAATGCTGTTTCTTCTTTGAGTAGGTTTTAGCATCAGTTAATAGGACTGCCACCTTCCATCTCTCTTTCCTGGCCTCAGTATTTCAGTCCGTCATGAGTTTCAGCATCCATGTAGCTTTCCTTTTCAGTACCAAATATTTCATTCACTGGGCATTTTCTTTCTTCCCTCCATATTCACACCCAGGTCTGGTTGTGGCAAGAAAATAAGACAAGTGAGAACAAAAGATGCTTGTGGGTGGGTGCCTTAGCACTTGGTGTGCTTCTGTGCCCAGGCAGGCTCCACTCCACAGCACTGGCAAAGCAGACCTTGCATACTGTCCTGTGGGAGACACTCAGTGTGCTATGATGAAGCCAGAGTGTTGTTATTGCTAACATGCAGTGCAACCAGTGCTGTGGTCCCGGCTGTTCACCCACATGCCCTTCTGCCCTCAGCATGGAGGGAGAAGCAGCACGGCCATCCTGGCAGTCCTAGGAAAGAAGAGGGCTGGAGCCTGGCTTGCTTCCCATTCCTCTTTCCTCTGCAGTGTGGGGGTCTTATGTCTGCTACTGGGATCCGGTACCTATGCCTATCACAGGGCGAGGGGGCAAGGGCAAAGAGAAGCAGATCTTGATTGTGACTGCCCATCTCAGAGATTCAAGTGTTTCCTGAACAATTCCTGTGCATGATATTTGGCACTGAGTAAATATCAATGTGTTTATCACTCATCCCTGGGGCAGCAACATTCAGGTTGTCTGCTGGAAAAGTCTGAGCCAGACACTTTTCAGTCATCTTAGTCCATGTCACTCCTCCCCAACAGGAGCTGCCAAATTCACATTACTTTTACAACCCTCTCTCTCAGTTACCACTTAAAACTGCTGTATAATTCCCTTCATCAGGGAATATGAAATATATCAGGCAGTAATGAGCAACCACCCATTCCTCTCCCCATCCACTTCTCAGAGGGTTAACTTAACATTTAAATCTGGTGCCATATACACATAAAGTCTAATCTAACACTGAAATTGCTTACAATTCATACAGAAGTGAAAAGACAGTTGGGGCATATTTCATATGTACACAAAGGTGTCAAGGTTAAAGTAACCCAAGGGCAACAATTATGCTATTTGAAGCATATATGACTGATCAAATGCAACTCTTTCTCACCTTTAGTGAATACTGCTGCCAATCTGGATGTTTTCTTACAATTATATGTAATAATGCCACAGTAATGAAGGGCAGTTAAGTTAGGCACAACAACCAAGTTGTTAGTGTATGACTCATTATGTTGTGGCTAGAGAAGCCTGTGACCATCTTGTATTAATTTTAGTAATTTACAATTTATCTTCAAAAACCCAAAAAAAAAAAAAAGATTTCTGAATGCACATGCAGTCTAATGACCCTTCCACTAATTTTTGGGTTTGCTTAAAAGTGTTGCTCAGCTCCTTTATATTTCAAAGACTACACATGTTCAATTGAATGCAAAACTGGCAGCAAGACCTTCAGAAAAAATGTAAGCTTTGATGTGAAGTGAAAGAGACTTCAGCCCCATTAAATTATTTCCCTTTTACACCTGCTTTAATGTTTTCAGAATTAAGCCCACTGTCCTTAAAGGATAATATAAGAAAGTAAAAAATGTCAGGCTCTGGAAAAAGTAATTTTTCATTGGGAGGAAAAAGACTATACCTTAAATTTAACCTTCTAATCAATAACAGCTCTTTGACTGTGCTTTTCTGTGTGCTTGCCTAGGCATGAGGTGTATATAAAACATAGATTTAAAGTCATCATTTGCCCTTAAATGAATGCAACAGGCTAAAATTAATGGTCATCAATAAGAATAATGTCTTACCTGCCACCCCTGGGACTTTTTTTTAACTTAGGATCAAGCTTTGATTATATCAGAAGACTGCACAGCACCTACGCTTCTGTTTGTGTACCACATCACCTAATGAAGCTCTCAGCTCTAAGTCAAATACTTACAAGTGGAACTTAAAACTGATGCTAAAGTTTGGGACTAAGCCAGCTTTTTGATATAGCACCAGAAACTTATGTGGAGACAACTGAAGCTCATCCAGAGACTAACTATACAATCACATTGCCTTTAGTTCTTGTTTCATAATGCAGCAAAAAGCTTTTCCAGCATATCTGAGCCATATGGGTAGAATTCTTCTGCTAAAGGGGATTTAAACTAATTTCTCACATGAATTTAGCATTAGGATACATCACAGTCTAAACATGATGTATCTCTGAATTCCTTCAACCAAAGTTAATGCATTTCATTTTATTGGGCCAAGGACATATTGTTACTGTTTGTGGTTGTTCATCCAGTGCAATATCTCTTAGCAGCAGACACCTCATTGCTGTCAAGCCTTCTGTGTCTTCTTGCAGTCTGGTTTTCTGTTAAAGGGAGCTCTCTGTGACCTGCTCCTTCAAAAAACCACACTATTTGAAGTGTGGGATTAATGTACAGGACACCTGAAGAAGAAAAGAAATTTTAAGGCAATTCATATTCTCTCACCTAATAGCAATATAACATAAAATGCCTGAAATCCCCTGGAAGAAGGGAATAGAGTAATGATGAATGAAATGGACTGATAAAAGCCTCACTGCTGGGTTGGCAAAGTCAGATAGGTAGGTGACAGTGTGTATTCAAACCCCTGAAAGAGAAGTTGCACAGAAGCTCCTATATATTAGTGCAAGAGTGAATATCCTCAGTTCTTGGCTGAAAAAATATCTTTTTGTGGAGTTTCACCATTTTGATTTTCCCCTAAGACTGAATAAGAGCACAAACTCATGTACAGAATTTTGCTCTCTACAACTACCTGAAAGGATGGTGAAGAGAGGAGGTGTCCAGTCTCTTTTCTCAAATAACAAGAGATAGGACAAGAGGAAATGGTCTCAAGCTGCACCAGGGGAAGTTTAGGCTGGATATTAGGAAAAATGTCATCATCGGGAGGGTGATCAGGTATCAGAACAGGCTGCCCAGAGAATTGGTGGTCCCTGAAAGTATTTACAGACATATAGATGTGGCCCTTAGAGACATGGTTTAGTGGTGGCCTTGCAGTCCTGGGGCAATGGTTGGACTTGATGATCTCAAAGGACTTTTCCAACCCGGCTGATTTTACGATTCTAGGATTCTAAAACCGTCAGTGAGAGGCGATTTATGAAGCTATTGCCTTACACCCAAGATGGAAACAATGGAAGTCTAAATCTAAATGTGTGCTATCATATTACATACCTATTTGATATATCTGATATCTGATATACTACCAAGCACTCTGTGAATGCACTGAGCAATGCATCTCACCTCACGTATGTTTACATGTTTATGGTTTTGGGATGATTGCAGCTTTCATGTCATGACTGAATACAAGGCTGAGATTCTCAAGATTTCTCAGTTTTAAGCTTAATAACTAAAAACAGAAGTGAGGCAGGTCTCTGCTACCTACGGGATTTTACTTCTTGACCAGTGCAGAGATGTATTAGTTCTCTGTCCCTATTTTCTGTGTCTGATGTTACTGAACTAATGAAAAAAAATTAAGCTAAGCTGAAATTACTAGCAACTGGAGCTGATCAAATTACAAGGAAATTTAGGGTTATGAACTATTCTGTTTTACTACATTTTGTGGATTATCAGTGTAAACACACAAAATTTAAATTTACTTTGGTTGATTTTTAATGAAATCCATCACTTTCACAACGTGGAGAGACAGATATTTTGGTGGGTTTACTCTATGGCATATGACCATATGAAAGAATTGCCACAGGGTTATTGGATGTTGTCTACTGTTCACAAATCCTAGGTAGACTTCCTTACACACAGACTGTACAAGACCTTTTAGATGCCTGCAAAAGAGAAATAGTTACAGAGTGAAGAATTCAGTCAGTCAGTAGAGTTATTTAGTGGGATATGTATTTGGCCTTTGATTTCAAGTCAATGAGAACTTTTTCTTCAGCACACATGGAGTCTCTTGATCAGTTGAAACCTAATTTATTCTCAAAAATCCTGGGACAGTAATGTACCATAAATAAGCATGAGTTATAGAACAGCCTTTGGAAACCTAAATCTAATAAATCCCTTAAAGTACAATATGTATCTGAACATATGAAAAATATCCTTGAAATGCTTTGTTGGTCTGGGGCCCAGGAACTTGACCCAAAGTCAATTGAAGTCAACAGGACTCTTTCCAACAACCTCATTATAGCATTTTAACACTAGCTTGGTGTGAAAATAGAAAGTGTACTCTGGTATTGAGTATGGAACCACTTATTTGCAGTACCAGGAAAAATAGTTATATATCTCCCTTGTCTAAGGACTTGCTGGCAAGCAGCCTTGGATAGGGCACTTGTCATGTTATTTTGCAATTAATTACTTACAGTCAGGGTTTATATCACTGTGGCTTCAGATCTATTCAAAGACATTTTTATGGACATCTGAGTAGATGTTATACTTTTTCTTAGGAAAAGCAGCTGCATTTGCAGAGAATTCCTGAAGAGAAAGCTTTGCAAAACATACCTGATGAATTTGAAAATAGATCTAAATCACCACCTCAAGCAGCTCATCACAAGCAGAAGTGCTTGTACAGATCAGTATACTAAAAGAAAGTTTGACCTTCCACTATGAGCCACCTGTTTTCAGAACCCGGATTGAAAGCAAAAATATTGTTTGTGCATGCATGTCATATTATATATAAATCCCAAATCTATTCAAAGTAGTATGATTTAGACATATGTAAAGAGTATAATATGCTAGTGGGTGTGGATAGAAAAGCATATAATGAGAGGTTAGGAAGATCAGCTTGCATTTCAGTAGTGTAAAACATTTTGAAATTGAGAGACGAATATTCCTTCTTAGATACTGGGCCACATATACCCCAAAAGAGATCTCAAAACCGAAATGTGGTACATTCATATAAACACTTGTATGTATTCCTGTCATCTGTGCTACCACAGCACTTGCAAACCTCCCTCCAGTCTTGTACAGGACTTAAGGTGTTAGGCACTGCTGAAATATGCAACACACTGGCTTCTTTCTCAAATAATAAATCTAATGTGTGGCAAATATTCACCCCATCTCACTTAAGGCATAAAGATCTCCATAGGCTTCCTCTAGCAAGTTCAGAAAGACTAACACAATAGAAGATACAGAGTTATAGTCACATACATATACCCAAACTCCAGCTAGAGTTTCCAGCAAACCAACAAGTCTGGTTTTGTACGATGAGCATCTAATGCTGTCAAGTAGGTATGGGCTTTCCCTGAGAAGGTAGGATGTTGCTAGAAGAGCTGCTGCCTGACTAAGGTGTTTTTTTCTTGAAGTTTGCTTTTTTTTTCTTCCCATTAAATTAAGCTATTATTTTTTTGGACCAGGTCTAGAGGAAGGAAGGGAAAAGATGATTTTAAAATCTAGTTCCCGTGATAAAGGAGATGAATAGGCATTTTACTGGTTTGGACAGACAAGGAAAGGATAGATTTCAGGGGGTGGAAAGGAGGTGGGAGATGACAAATGGCAGGGAAGTAAAGCAGCTCTGCAGCATTTTTTTATGCCAACAAAGAACAAAAGTAGCTAGTAGGGGTTTTCACAGTATGAATTTGTAAAAGATAAGGTCAGCAATAACACTGAGTGGCTCCAGGTGTTAAGTATCAATGCATTTTTTCCCTCAGTTCTACCATAACATGAGCACAGCCTCAGAGAAAAATCCCTTTATTTGAGTTATGAATGAGGGCTTTTTTGACCCTGAGGATTTGAATACAGCTTATGTGAAAGATTTGAAACAATAGAAACCATGAAGTGAATTGCAAAAATGAAAAAAACAAACAAAATCTTACTGGTGTTATGCCAAACAGCATATGGTTGTTACCGGTTTCCCAAGCAGTGGTGTACTTGTGAGCATGCATCTTCTGCACTGTGCAAAGTATTATGGGTGTTCGTAACACTTGCACAGGCATGAAGCATTCCACTCATTTGCACAGCAGACATAAAGCCCTGAAGTATTTTCTGGAAACCGTGTTTCTGACATGGAGAGGCTGTAACAGAATCCAGAAAAAGATTGTATCTGTACTACTAAAACTGGTTTCCAGACATCTTCCACTGTGAAAAGTCAATGAAAAATGAATTAAATTAAAAGCAAGATTTAGTTAACAAAAAAGAATCCAAGGAAAAGATAAGTATTTAATGACATTATGCATTTGGTGATGTAAACTTCTTCACAGCTACAGTGTCAAAGCACAGAGTAAATGAGCACAGAAGGCAATTTCCTAGATTAAAATAAAGTCATTATAGTAGTTCTGAACAAAATATAGGTTCTTTTTCTTTAAAATGCAGCTTTTGATAGCACTTAAGTAGACTAAAAAGCATCTGTTACTCTCATTTCCTTAGCTGAGTATGAGAGAGCTGGAAGTGAAAATGAAAGGTAGCATGTCATACCTTGAAGATGAAATGGAGATGTCTAGAAGGGAGCAGGTAAGACATGAGTTCACTGATTTCTCCATTCATAGTTTGGGCTTTGAGATGTTCATTTACTGAATTTTTGCCTACTCCACAGAATAGCACTTCAACTACATGTGTCTTCTCCATATATGTGCAACTGACAAAAAAGAAATGAGTACAAATCTCCAGCACTGTGAGGTAAATGACTGTATTGAACCACAATGTGGCAGCTAAGGCTGCAGGGGAACACTGCCCCCCAGAGCAAGGCTCTGCAGCTGTGCTCTCCCATGACTTCTCTTGAGGAGGGGGACTCTTTTTTAACTCTTTTCATTTTAATTCTTTTTCTTTCCATCCTAAGTCTCAGTGTCCATTTGAGCGGCTGGCAGCACAGTGACACTCATTATCCATGTGTTCAGTCATGAGACATTTGTGAGCAAACATCAGGCCTGCCCGCAGTTCCAAAGTGTATGTTTTTTCATCTGGCAATTCATAGCAATTTATACCATAAATACACAACTTTGCTCTGCTCTCTGTTCCTTCTTCTCTTTCCTAGAAGGTCTCCAGCCAGCTGGTGGGGAATAGAAAAATCTAGCTGTAACCACATACATAAGAGCCAAAGGAAAGATTTTTCAGATGCCCTGGAGGGTGACACATGCTCCTGCAAATATTACCTGTAGAGACACCACTAACTGAAGGATGACAGTAGAGAAAAGAAAGATAATTTTCATTGTATAACCAACTGTATGTTTGTGAATAGCACTCTTTCTGAGAGTTATACTGGGAGTAGGATCCAGTTGTCCACTTACCTGAGGTGCCCTAGTATATCCCAGCTGAGCTACAGCTGCCCATCTGGGGAAGTATGGAACTTCCATATGTCCTATGGCAAACTGTCCAGCCTATGCAGGTGTCTCAGACACCCGAGGACATTCTGCATGGCACCAGATCTTGCTTGGAAGCAGCTGGCTCATCCCCTCATCCTGTATGGACAACCAACACAACCCATCTATGCTGCCTCAGCTAAATGTCTCTGGACCCCTGTCCTGATCTGCACTCAGGAAGCAATCCAGCTCCCCAGTCATAGATATTCACTGCCATCAGAGATACTTTAGAGTATTACAAGCATGTAGGCAAGATAGTATAGGAGACTCATGTCCTCTGGAGTGTAAGCAGGAACTCAGGGAGAAATGTCCTACTACACAATCAGCTCTGCACAACTGTATTTGAATTGCTCTCAATTGACTAAAATGGGAGCTTAGACACAATACTCGTGACATACATTTAGTTGTCCTAAGTTCAAGCCAAATTCTTTTACCTGCTGTCTTAAATCTCTCATCCACCAAGCTAGTCAATATGTCATAGAAGGCTATCAGGTTGGTCAAGAGGGATTTTGCTTTCATAAATGCAAACTAGCTACTATCTTCTAGACCTTCATACTTTTGGAAATAGTTTCAAAATTTACTTACAGTTGCAATTGTTACAGGATAAAAAATTTCATTATCGACCTGCCTGAAAGAAATGGATCAATGAAATAAGCATCACAAGCCCATTTTGCTCAGGAGCACCACAACTACTATGGAGTTGTGGTGGTTCAGGAAAATGCCATTTATA
This sequence comes from Bolborhynchus lineola, assembly GCA_025448015.1. NCBI lineage: Eukaryota > Metazoa > Chordata > Aves > Psittaciformes > Psittacidae > Bolborhynchus > Bolborhynchus lineola. The sequence continues at coordinate 44,453 of JAOEHX010002350.1, forward strand.
GAGTTATTGATTCGGCAACTAACCCTCACTGCTTGTGTTAGAATTTCAGGTTGGATATAAAGGAGGTTTTTACTGTGAGGCACTGGAACAAGTTGTTCAAAGAAGCTGTGAATGCTCCATCCCTGGCAGTGTTCAAGGCCAGGTTGGACAGAGCCTTGGGTGACATGACATGGTCTTGTGGGAAGTGTCCCTGCCCATGGAAGGGGGGTTGGAAGTAGATGATCTTAATGTCCTTTCTAACCCTAACCATTCTGTGATTCTATGATTTCTGTTCTATAACAATCAAGTGGAACCTGAAAATGAGCTAGGCAACCTCACAGGAGTGGGTATTTCTGAGTTTCCTTGTGCACCATGGGATATACTAGTGGTCAGAGTACTTTTAATCTCAAAGCTTGTTGAAGCCAGCAAAGCAGTGAGGTAGTGGTTAGTGCTCCAACAACAAAGGCAACACAGAAAGCAAACACAAAATATGCAGCAGCACTTGCTACGTAGGCTTCTGACTATGCCTCTCAATAGCCAAAGGATACCTGCCTCCCACACCCTCCAGAGTGCTCTTTTATCTTCTGTATCTGACCTTGAATAACTTTTAATTATAGGTGTACTGGGTTCAGCAGTAGCAGTCATTTTTCTCCTTCTTAGTAGCTGGTGCAGTGGTGCAGTTTTGTGGTTTTGACTTTCAGCCTGGGAACAGTGCTGATAACACCGGTGGTTTTAGTTGCTGCTCAGTAATGTTTACACTGACCAAAGACTTTCTGAGTCTCATGCTCTACTAGGGAGGAAGGGAAGCCGGGAGGAAGCAGAGACAGGACACCTGACCCAAACTGACCAAAGAGGTATTCCATACCACA
>JAOEHX010002353.1:0-70545 GCA_025448015.1 Bolborhynchus lineola
AGATTTCCTTCAGTAACTTTGAAGAACAGCAGGGTGCAATATTTTACCTTTCCCTCTTTTTCCCTTTTAACAGTGCCTCATTGTATGTTAGAAGCATCTCTCATTATGATTAAAGTAGCTAGGGCACTCTGTTTGCTTTGGATATGCACATGGCACTGTCTGAACCTCAGCTATTCTCTTTGTGCAATTCTGCTAATGAAAAGCTAGTCATAGAAGATGGTTCATACTTGTAAATCCCTGGCACAGGATATTACTCGACTGCTTTCTGCCTGCTGTCACTGAGGTCACTGTTTTGGCACAGAGTGAGACATGAACAGTTGCAGAAATCCAGTGATGTCTCTGCTTTTCCTTGTGGAAGGATGAATGTGGAAATAAGTGTCAGAAAAAGAAAATTGCCAGCCATGCTCTCTGTCCTGGCTGCTTGCTTATGAGGAAGGGTTGACAGATGCCTCCTATTTCTTCCATGGAGGATGGGGGTATAATTTTATTCTATATTTTTCTATCTGCTATGCCTCTGCTCAGACAAAAATGCCATATTTTCAAACATGATTACTGACCTCACCCTGAGTTTGGGTCTGGACTTTATCACATTCCTTGGTTCTATGAAGGCTGCTAATTTTGAAGACTGTCTCCAGAAGCTACACTGAGAAACCATTTCTGCTCCTTTGGCTAAGGAGTGAAGGCAGAGCTTCACAAGCAGGGGCACTAAAGAGTAACCGTCTCACCTGGTCCTGGTGATGCTTTGTGTCCACTGTGCAGCTAAATTCATGTGCTAACATTCATTTGATATAGATGAGTTATGAAAGTAAGGGAAAGGTAGGGTACATGGCCTGAGAAACTGCATGCATATATGTGTGAATGAGCTTGTTACTGTATGGGCTCCCTGTGTGGGCACTGAGTCCGATAAACTTCTGTTGGCAAAATGATCTTCAAAGAGCAGTTAAAAGCCAGCTTGTTATGACAGGCATCGTGGGGGAATGAAGATGACTGCTTATCCCGTGCTCTGTGTGGAAATCCAGCCCTCAGAAAGCTGGGGCCAGGGAGGACAGCACTTGCACAGAGCTTGGTGGTCACAGGAAAGACTGCTTTTCCCAAGCTTTGTCTTCACACCTTTACAACCCAAGTAAAACAGAAAAAATAAAACACTGCGCACAGTTGCAATTTCTCCCCTCCCAGCACCATCCAGAGAGTTGAACATAGCATTCAGTGTATTTCCACTGAATAAACACTCAAATACCAAAAATAAATTGTTAGGCACCGGTATTTGACTCGGAGAAAACCAGGAACAAACTCGCCCGCAGCTTTCCAGTTGACGAGCAGGTATTCACGCGGGATAGCTCCTCCTAACCCCGTATTGCCACACAGGCCGTCCCTACACAGTCGCTTGGGCATACATGAGGCTACACATGAATTACCTCATGTTCCAGAAAGTTTCCCGCATACATACAAAATGTGATGGTGGTCTTTGAGAGTCATTTACTTCTTCCAACAGTCTGCATGACCGCTGGCAGTCTTTGAAGCAGCAGCTTAATTGACATAACAAACATAGGAATCCTCTTGTCCCTCTACTTATCAGGTAGCTTAACTGCTCCCATCCTGGACATTTGCTAGTCCGGAGTACTCCCCAGGAGATGTTTACACCTACTTAATGGGTTCATTAACATAGCAACCATCCTGCCCCTCGACCCATTAACCAGTTTAACTGTGCCCATCCCCAGGTCCTGTTTTTCTATTTTATTGTTCTTACACTTTTTGTACTAAGGTCCTAAGGACCTAAAACTCCCTTCAAGCACCCCCATTACAAAGCCATCAGACTTAACCTTACTTAGAACTGATTACATCTTGTGCTTTTGTGCCTCCTCCTTTCATATCACAGGAATGATTTATAAGCCAATTGTACTGGGAATCTTATTCTCTCTTGTTGCTCTTACAGTTTATGGGTCTATTAGATGTTTCACTGCTGTAGGAACGCATTCTCATTCCACCATAAAACATCTGAACTTGATATACTGAGATTCTTTCTGACTTGTCTCGTCTGGTGTGTGGAAAAACCTTGAGAATCATCCTGTCAAAGGCCAGGACTGTCATTTTTATAGTGTTTTGTTTCTTTCTACTGCTGAGGGCATTAGTAGGAATGCAGACAGTTCCTTTCTAGTAAATAATCTTCACCATTTGTCTTCTCATCAGACTTCTGATGTGTAGATGATGTTCATGGTAGAGCTGAGTCTGCAAATTATTAACCATTGAGGAATAGATATTCTTGAGCCTTTAGCATGACAGCACTGGTTATGGGTCTCCAGCTGGGACCGTAAGCAGGCACCTTGTGAAGAATAAGAACAGGACAAGCATGCTTAATCTTCCTCCATAACATTTTCTCCTCTCTGAACATATTCAGCCCAGGGTTCCCCAGGATTGATGTGATTCTCAGTAAGCCACAGTAGGTTCCTCTTGAACTTGCTTGTCCAGTCTGTCCTTGAACATCAATGATTCCAGCACCATTCTGAACAAGGCACATTAGCTTTTAGAGTGAAACCTGTTCTCCTTTACAGTGGTGCAAACCCACAGTTACTCTAAAGCATTTAGCTAAGTCATTTTCTGTTGGTGAAATCTGAACAAGGAAGAGAATTTGACCAAGGCAGTTAATGAGTACAAAAGAGGAAAATCAGGGGGAAACAGTTTTAAGTCTTGCATCACTTTAGCAATGCAAATTAGTTAGTGCATTTGATTCTCTTGTCAATGTGGACATTTCCACTCCTGCAGGTTATTTATTTCAATATAAGCCAGAAAGGGAATCCAGCCCAAGGGTTTTGCATCATCCTTGAATCTGCTCCTCCTTTTTTGCAAAGTAGGATAACAAAGTCAGAGTCTTGAATAACATTATGTTTTTCTACTCATAAGCTACAGTCATCTTCTCTAGCCATAGGGGAATAGAAGAAAAAAGAGAAACAAAATCCAATCCCTGTGGTGATGTAAGTCCCCAGGCAGATGGGTTTGGTATTCTCATGTGCAGCTTTTTTCATTTCCTGGATGTGGCTCTTGGCATCCTGGAGTTGTTTGCATTAAGTGATGTACATTGAGCAAGCCTTTTCCTCAGAATGCCTGCGTCTCCTTGTAGCTTCTCTCCTCCCATTTTGTTAATTTAACATAATACAAGCAGCACTGCAATAATTAGGACACCATATGGCATTCAGCATTGGTGGAATGGGTAAGTAGTCAGAAAGAATGAAATAAGCAATGCTACTGACATGACCTGAAGATGACTAATGTCAGTGTGCACTCACATAACAGATAAACACTAGGTAAGTTAAATGTGTGTACAGGCTGGACTTAGGGAAGCTATTTAGCTTTCCTCTTATTCCAGGTGAATTAGCGCCACAGGTTAGAAGGGTGCATTGAACGCATTTACAGAGATGAGTGCCCTTCATGGTGTATATCTCTGAAGATCGTCTTCATTATATTTGGCTTCCCTCAGCTGGGTGATAAGTTCTTTTAATATTTGCCTGCCTATTATTGTAGTCATTTACTAATCATAATGAGTATTTAGTGTTTTCAATTATTTGCTGCTTCATTAAAAACACAACAGTCATTGGAGCCATTAAGGGATTCTTTGTCAATCCATTAAGTAATAAAAAGAATCAGAGATCATGTATGATCAAGGAGATTTTGCTGGCCTGGCTGTCAGCTGGGAATGTGGGCAGATTTTACCCTCTGGCTGTCATAGTCATGCTAACAGAAGCTTTGAGGCACATGGCAAAATGCAGATAGTCAAATGTTCTTGGTTTGTGATTCTGGAGAAACATTACAGCTAGCTTGGAGAAGAGTCTTCTGGTAATGTAAACTGCATGTCTTTTATAGAGGGTTGCTCATACATGCAGAGTGTCAAGAATTTTAGGGTAGAAAACCCATTCAGTATTTTCTCCTTGATAAAGTTTCCTTCCAATTGAAATGCTTCAGCTACTTAGATGAAAATTGTCTTTCAAACTAAATAGCTGGCTTCATGTTTTTGCTAAGCATTCTTTAGTGATGCGGAATAGGCCTGATGCAGGAGAAAGAAGGAGGAACAAGTTATGCAGGAAAAGTTGGTGGGTGACCTCCCAGGATGTCAGTTTCTCCACAAGAAGCCCCAGGACATTCTTTTCTTTGTTTCTACAAAGCAGATGCGAAGCAACCAACCCCTTTTTTCCTGAGGACAAATCACTTCCAAGTACATCTGGATGAGCATGAAGAATGAGAATATGAATACAGACAATTATGACAGAGTAGAGGCCTTGTAAATTTATACCGAAACTTACCCGCTGGTAACTCATTCATCTGCCTGTCTTGACAGGATACCTGTGAAATAGTGGGACAATAAAAGATTTTGTTATGCTGAAAGATGTTAATAGGCTGGCCTGGGGGTGAGCTGGGTTTCCAAGACAATGGCAAATAATGCAGATAACGCAGGGGAGGCTCAGGAGAATGAATACTCAAACCTTTATTTTGTAAAATAGAAGGCATGTGCTATCTCAGAGTGGGGGTTGTCTAAAGGTGTAAGTTTTACGGGATCTGGTTTTGTGGAAAAGTCCTTCATGAGTATCTGAACTGCTGGCTACTCACATGGAAATATCCAGCAAAGATAATGATAGATGACTATGCCTCAGTGAGTGAAGATCTAAAGACATGTCCGAGGGCATTGGGATCAGCCTCTTCTGCACCTCTTGTGACACAGTGTTCAGCCTGTCTGTCTGCAGTAGCACACTGGGAACGAAAGGACATCTTGACAAAGAAATACCGCATGTAGCTACTTTGGCAGCCTTTGGATGTCAGAGATATGTTTCAAAAAAGTTTTCTTATAATTCAGTCTTTTGGAAAGGGAGGTTATAATACAGATCTGTGCTCAGTGAGGATCTGGTGAGGGACGTTTTCTGTCCTTTTCTGTCTTCTTTCTGTCTTTCTTCACTGTTGTCTCTACACAACCTGCTGTCTTACAGGGAAGATCCTATCAGCTCAGAATATATGTTCATAGGGCTGTGGATGTTTTCTGATAGTTCCTCAGTCTAGACCTGGGTCAGCTTGGTTCTGTCTGAAAGCAGTGTCCTTTCCAAGGTAATGCTTCTGTGAAAAGACTCAGGAATAAACAGCTGGAATGGATCCACTCCTATGTACTCAGGTAAGCGTACAAAGATGGTGTGAGCGCATTCCAGCTAGTCTAAATGTTACTGCCTAAAAGTTGTTTTCTAGTCCAAACAAGTGTACAGATTTTCTCTGTAGTTAGTGAGAACAGAATGACGCTTTCAGAAACTGATTCCATTTCTCTTGGATGACCATCTTAGGGTGAGACAAATGGTCCTTGAAAGTGTTTCTCTCCCCAGTGATACAATAGCACAGTTGAGAAGAATTCTATTCAGATTTCAGCAGGACACACACAAGGGTCGCTCCATGTGCCCCTGTATACTATAAGCTAAAAAAAAGCCTTTCCAGAGCCTACACCACAGCTGTAAAGCACGAACCCCACAACTATTCTCTGGCAGGGGAAGAAACTGAGGATATCCTGAGGGAAAATGGACAGAAGATTCTAGAAAGTGCTTACTTGCACCTGATTTTGTGCCTGTGATAGTGGCAAAATGACAGGTAAGCCCACACCAAGCTTGAACTTTCGAAGGCAGTGCTAGTTGTCACAGCTGAGACCCACTTATGTGAATGAAGCAAACTGGTAACAGTGTGTTGGAGACTTTGAAAGGATAAACACACTCAGAAATGCCAGTCCCAAAAGTTGCACAAATTTCTAACAGGTATGGAACAGTGCACATTTTGGTCTTGGTATACATAATATAAATATAGCAATTTATTTTTTTTTAGCTTTCATGCCCTTTCTTAGCTTTCTTCCTGCCCTTCTGCTCTCAAAGATAGCTTAGATCAAGTCACTTAAGTCCATGTTGAAACAAAATGTACCTCTGTGGATAATACCTATGAAAACTCAGAGTGACAAGGTAATAAAACCATGAAGGGTTTTCCTTCAGGGAAATCCAGTTGTACTCACTTTGTTGTTAGAATAATGAGGTCTTTATTTTGTGGTCATGGAGTTAATGCATTTGATGCAGGTAGAATGATTTTCTGGTCACAGGGACACGTCATAGGGACCTCTTTGGAAGGAGACAAGAATTAAAACTTTCTTAAAAAGCTACTGGTTCTTACCCAACCGCATGGCACACCATTATGGATTAAGTGTGAAATGTTGATGCTCTGCAGTCCCATACAATGCTGGAGGGAAATCAAACCATTCCACAGCACAGCCTTAAGCCTGTTGTTCTTAATAATTATCCTGGATAGAGCATACAGTTTTCTGTAGCATAGATTCAGACAGCACTTGAATGCATAAGTCCTTTGAATTGTTGGTCTCATATGGGTTAATAGGTACATAATTAGTGACATTGTGTTTAGTTTTTATGTATTTGGCGATTTTGGCTTCTATTTTCGTTACCTCTGATGAATATGGGCAGACCCAAATGCTATTTGTAATGAAATATCAGAAGTATTTTGGTCCATGTAGAGGTCAGAGAAAGTTTTCACTCCCTTTATCATATCAGTTTTTGTCTGTACTGAGGAGAATATTACAATATTGCATCACCACACCAAGTACATTGGATTGGCTGATTCCAGATGGCAAGTTGTTGGAAATGACTTATTTCTCTGGAAGAGAGGGTATTAATATTTTTGGACAAAGCAGTGATGAAGAAGCTGGGTAAGCACAAATGTACTTAGGGTTGTAGTTTCATATAAGGTGAAGGGTTTCGGGAAATTCACTGAAGGTTCCTTGTGCCTCAGTTCACACAGAGGGAAAACTTAAGCCAAAAAGTGGCAGTCACACTGGGAAACAGATGCCAGTTTTTGGAGCAAGGCAAGTGAAGGACAAAATGGTGTAAGGCAGAATCTAATGGGTGATGGACAGTTGGTTTTGAGATTTTTGAGAGTGCAACATTCTAAAGTCATGCTTAGTCACGAGCGGTCTCTTCCCGTTACTGAACAAAGTGAACACTAGTGCTGCTGTGATCTTCCATCCAAGGAAAGAGACATGGCAATGTTCACCCCTGTCAAACAACAAACATGAGATGCATTGCGAAATAGGTGAGCTCAAGTCAGATTGCTGAATATGCAGCAACTTGCAGTGTAAAGTGAAGTGCTTTTGTATCCCTCTAAATGAGCTGAGGGAAGGTAGGTCCCTATGGCAAAGTTGGAGGCCTTTTATTATGTTCCAGCCCTGACCCCCCACTTCCTCCTCTCCTGGGCATTTACTGTGAGATGTGAGCAAATGATGACTTGCCACTGGAGTTAGGAGAGGGATACATCTCATTACAGGCACTATGAGAATCATGGTAGGAACTACAGAAGGAAGGGAGAAGGGGGTAAGATGCGTGGAGCCCGCTGAGGAAGGATTAACAGAATGAAGAGATGGCAGAAACTGAGATTATACTGAAAAACAGCCACGTGAGATTGATCTCGCCTCACATCAGGTATCTAATCACTGGTCTGATTAGATTTTTGCTTTAGGATAAAATGAATCATAGTCTAAAAACATTCCTTTCTCTCCGCTGACTGTAGTCAGTGTCTCGCGCAGATGAAGTTGTCTGAACTGCAGCTCTCTGTGTCCGGTGAGCTGGATCTGGCCCCATATGAGTGAGGGTAAATTTGCCCGTGCAAATCCCAGGTTGAGCGTTTGGGTATTGCTTCCTCTTTCAGAACAACCTGCCTGTGTAGCCATTTCTACACTCCCAGCAGAGTAATTATTACAAAAATTCTCTGTCATTGCTTTGCAACGGTCCATAACTTAACTAATTTAAAAATGCAAATGAATGCTAAATTGCAGTTGAATCTGAAGCAGTGGAATCCTTCTCTCTCTCTCTCTCTCTCTCTTCCTTTTTTTCCTCCTCTTTTTTTTTTTTTTCCCTTTCTTTTCCTCTGTGGGGAAAGCACAGAGACATTAAATACTGATGGAGAAAATCAATCTTTCAGATTTGAGGTCATTTTGAATTAGGTCCCAGTGCCAGAGATAGTGACATCATCAGAGCTGCTCAATTGATCCATGGTTTTAGGAGAAACAGCTTGGCTTGATTCTCCCTTTGTCCTTACAGAGGGAGGTAAATGCTGCCGTCTTCAGCTCTTTTCACTGGCAAACTTTCATACTCAAATGATCTCAAATGTTAGGTAGATGCATTCAGGAAGAACATAAGCAAATGTGTGAGCTAAAACACATCCCCTTGTACTGCCATTGTCCTTATGCACCAAGCTAGTGCTCTGTTTTATAGTCATGTGTCTGGGGTGTCCAGGTGGTTCTGAAGAATCAGCTGAAGGCGTGTTACCACTTTAGCATCTGTAATTAGCTGGTTAACAGTAGTTAAGCTGTTGATACATTCAGACTCTAATGCCAGACTAGATTGTCTCATCATCTCATGGTCCCCATCTGTTTTTTACCTGCTGACATTAACTTTTCTCTGAGACTGTAATTCCTTTGAGGAAGAGGCTATGCTATGCTATATATGTGAGTGGGCATGAGCAATGTCTAGCACCACGATTTGTGGTCTTCAGCTGCAGGATTACATAGACAGCAGTAATAACCATGGACAATATATGGCATGGAAGTCTGGTAATCTGAACTGCTTACTACCCTCTTGACAGTAGATCCCCTTGCTGTGTAGCTGAGTTTAGTACCTAGAGAATATCTGAAACAGGTCTCCTCTGTGTTTCAGGGTTAAGGATAATAGACCTTCTTAGGAATTCATTCTCAGCTCATACATTGATAATAGTCTTCATGATAAACGACATCTTGCAGAGAGAAGCATAGTGAATTACATGAATCACCCTAGAGGGCAGCTGTTGGCAGCTCTATACGCAGGGATCCATCGGTGTTCACAAAGCATTTTTCCTATTTTGCAAATTGATGCAGAGTTGAACTTTCATGAGTGTTTGTTGACACTTGCATACAACAAACAGATTTGTGAATGGGCTTTGCATAGGTGATTGAAATTCTAACTCTAATCCACACTGTGTCCATCACTCTTGTACAATCCCATGGTGTTTGCTGGTCTGATGTGCGATGGGAGGTAAACATGAGTCTTTGGAGCTGTAAACCCCTTTGTTGCCCAAAAGCAAATGCTTATACATCTCTCCTCCTAAATCCCAGACCAGCACAGTGTGTGTGAAGGCATGTGTTTCAATTAGGATTCAAACATCATAATGATAGAGTCCTCCTAATCCTTCCACAAAGGTATGTGTGGTTAATCCAACTGTAATGCCTCAGGCTCTGGATAGTTTTGCTTGCCATCAGCTTAGTGCCAAATCTCTTGGGACACATTCAGGGGTTAAGGATGTGCAGTGTGCTTCCAGCCCTTGCTCTTGGCTGTAAGGCAGATGTAGCTGTTGCATTGCCTAATGTGACCTGTTCTGGGAAGAAGAGGAGCCCCTGCCCTTCTGTGCAGAAAAACATTAAGCATATTGGTCTGGGTGCAAACATTTCTGTGAGAAAGCACAGATTGTTTTCTATGCGGACCAACTATATTCAAAGAGGGAGGAACAGGGAAATAAGAACAAGAAAAAATTTTTCTTGCCTGCATTTGCCCTGAGGGGATTTCTTTTTCTACCCTGGGTTGCCTCGGGGATAATAGCTAGATGTTGGCTATGTCAGCCCAAGGTTTTCTGGCTGGCTGTTTCCTTGGAGCATGGCAGCCCATGTTCACACAGTTGTCTAGTGGAGTTACGTTTTAGTGGTGCTCTGTTATCCTGTGCTCCTGAGGGAGAGAAGTCGTTGAAAATCCTGGGTCTCTCTAGCAGCAAGCTGACAGCTTTTGTATACTAAGCAAGAAGTTTTTGAAGGTTTTTCTGTGTATGCCTATTAAAGCCCCCAGGAGCATCTAGGGATTGTAGCTACTGGAGATCACCAGCACATAGTGAAGGAATGGCCATGAGAAGTTTCCCAGACAATCCTTTGGCCTCATGTCCCGATGGAAGGTGACAGAGGAGCTGGTTTACATGCTGCAGAAATCATAATGGTCTAGTGCTAGTCACACTAGAGATTTGTGTTATCACTGATGCTCTTGTAGGAGCCTTTATTGGCACACATGGGAGTCTTAATTTTGGATGTGTGTACAAGGCCAAATCCTGACCCTCGTGATACCAGTGTAAAACTGAAATTTATTATTATATTAATTTCAAAGAAAGCTCTAGGCCTCTAGGCTTACTTTGGGAACAGAATTTGCCCCAAAATCTTCTTCTAGACAAAAGAAGAATATGTACCCTTTGCAGTGGAAGAGTATGAGAAGGAAATCCTTGTACCTTACCACAGTCCTCACCGTACGGTGCAGAGTGCTACAGGTCTGTACTTGTCCTCTCTGCTTATGTTTGCACTTGTGAGAGACAGTCTGTCTCCATGAGTCACAACATCTCACTACATGCACAGCTCTGCCTTTCCAGTCTAGGTAGATATCCGTGCCGATAGCTGTGTGTGAGTGTGCCTGCGTGTGTGGACCATGACAACACATCAATGCACACTGAATCCATCCCTTGAGCATAAAAGCTTATGCCCCTTATGCCCCAGAGTATGTTGAGGGTGAAAGACTGAAACTAAGCCTCCTCTGTGTGCGTATGTCAGAATCCCATATATATATCTATGTTCATAAACACACACATATGGATATGTATGTGTTTTTGTGCTTCCATGTTATCTGAGCATGTGTTTTCTGCTGGTAAGCACAAAAGCAGCTTTGAAGATTAATGCAATTTAATTTTAGCTATAAAGAACATTGCAGTCCCACGAGGTTTGCCATGTGTTGGAGGACATTAAGTATTTGGGGTTTTGTTTTTTTAGTTGCAAGATAATAATGTTCTGGTGTAAATGTTTTATAATTATCTCATGAATTATTCACAGTGAACTTGATAACCCGACATTTTATGGGATATGGTCTCTAGAGTACAAAGAGGGAGGGAAAATTTAAAAATGAATAAATGGGAGGACAGGACCCAGCTGCAGCGATGAGAAAGCACTGAGGCCTCTGCTTCATTCTCTGCCTGCACTGAGGGGTGGTTTCATGCTTTTTTTATATTTTTGGGGTGATAAGCCACAGAATGTAAGTGGCTGAGGTTATTTTCTGTATATATAGAAGGAAAAGAAAACCTGGGAAAAGAATCAAACTCCATTGTTTTTTCATCCGAAAGCGGTGCTTGAATTATATCACCTATTGTTCTGGAGCTCAGAGGTTCTATTTATTGTTGCTACCATTTCCATCTGGTGAAGCGTATTGTGGTTTAACCCCAGATGAAAACTAAGCCCCACTCAGCCGCTTGCTCATTCCCCTGTAGTGGGATGAGGGAGAGAATCGGAAGGGTGAAAGTATGAAAACTTGGGGGAGGAGATAAAGACAGTTTAACAGGGAAAGCAAAAGCTGCATGAGCAAGCAAAGCAAAGCAAACCAAGGAATTCATTCGTCATTTCCCATTGCAGGCAGGTATTCAGCCGTCCCTAGGAAAGCAGGGATCCATCATGCATAATGGTTACTTGGGAAGACAAATGTCATCACCCTGAGAGCCCCCCTTCCTCCTTCTTCTCTAGCTTTATGCTGGACATGACATCATACAATACAGGATATGCCTTGGGTCAGCTGTCCTGGCTGTGCCCACTCTGCTGGTAGGATGAGGAGCAGAAAAGGCCTTGACTCTGTGTAAGCACTGCTCAGCAGTAATGAAAACATCCCTGCATTGTTGACACTGTTTTTGGTGCAATCCAAAATATCTCCATGCTAGTTACTGTGAAGAAAATTAACTCTATCCCAGCCAAAACCATGACAAGCATTAGTGAAAAGCAGTGTGGATTTTTCTTTTTACATATGTATGGATCTTTTTTTCTCCCCTTTCATTCTTCTTCATCTTCTCTTTTCTTTCATTCTTATTCTCATTGCAGTTCTTGATTAATTTTTCTTCTTTTTTTTAGTTCTTCCTCTTCAGTTCCTCATCTGTTCCTCTGGGTTTGTCTTTCCCCCCCATTTCTTTCTCATTCTTTCACTGCTTCCCATCTTTCAATATTTTCTTCTGTCTACAGCTCCCTCTTTGTTTTCTGTATTGCTAACAGGGTCTTAATGATATCCACTGAGGTTTGTGAGCCTTAACCCAATTCAGCTGAAGAAAAAATCAAACCCAAAGAAGAGTTCCTGTAATTTAATAAAACATGGTGGCAGCTTCTGGAAGAAGAGTGTTAAAATTCACACCTGAACATCCAGTCAGAATGTGTATCAGGTCTTGATGACCAAAATGCTCTGGAAAGAAATGGAATAACTCCATTGCCATACCCTGGGCACAAAGTACCCAGTAAGGGACTGGAGAAGTCTTCCAACTTACCTGATATCCATGAATGCAAATGGAAAAGAGAACACAGCAAACAGCACTGAATCCCAATATGAGCAAAGGCTGCCACATACCTGGAGAAACAACTGACAGCTGAAACTGGACTGAGACCTCTGGGGAGCTGTACAGAAGCAAAGTCTCTTCTGTGAAGATAAAAGGTTTGTGTAGACTCCAATGTCTTTGAATGGGCAGTGGGAAGTGAACAGTATAATGTCTGGGATCACCTGAGCTAGCTGGCATCCAGCTGCTTAGCTGCACTGCAGTCCATTGCACTGGGGTTTTCATCAATCAGGAGTGCATGTACTTATTCAAAGAAACTCCGGGGGTCTGCAGAGTCTGATGGATGTGCTCATACATTTCAAAGCAGCCGTTTGGAAGGCAAGTTGGAGGGTAGCTGGCAAGACATGAGGCGTTGTAGAAAAATGAATGCACAGGTGGAACTTTTTAGAGAACAAATTTGAGAAGGAAAGAATAATTCCACCAACCTGCTTCGTTCATTTGTTTAAATTTATGCTATGAAATGAACAGCAGAGGAAAGCCAAAACTTGCACTGATGATTTTTCTTCTTTTTTCCCCTGCTGCCTTTTATTTATTAAACTGCTCTGGATACACCTTTCAAAGGACTTTTTTTTGGCTCAGTGTTTATTATATCTTCATCAGCCTTGAAATGGGAGCTGCAGGCAGCTTGATAAATGGATCGAAAAGCTGCTTCTGCCAGATTCAAACTAACAACCCCCCTTCAATATCCATAAGCCCTTTTGTTTTACTATTCCCTCAGCAGTATTCCTCAGTGTTTCAGCAAAGGTATGTCTTCATCCAGCTATGCCCAGAGCAGAAGTTTGTCACGGGGTCATGAGCAGGACTCAGTCTGCAGCCCTGGAGGGCAGGGGCAGCTGCGGTATGATAGAGGGAGAGACAGCCAGTCCTGGGTAGGCAGGCTGAGCAAATCTTGACTCTGAAATGTGCAGATCAATGAAGTAAATGAGCCAAGACATATGATGTCGGGTCCTGCTCACAGGCACCAGCAGCTGTCCTGCTTCCTCACAGCTATTTTTTACCTGGATAGTTTCTAAATTCTCCCTTTCCTTCCAACCCTGTGTTAAATATGGGCAGCTAAATATATCCCTGGTTCAAACCTTTTGTCTTCAACACACTTACTAAGCTCCACAGTTGGTCCAGCCTGGCAGCAAACCAGGGCTTTAGCTGCTGTGATTTATTGATGGTGGTAAGTGGTTCAGTCCCATCTGTGGAGGTACAAAATATTAATAAGAAAATAAATACCCCATAAGAAAGTGGTACTGGACCATCAGTTGAAAAGCTCCCAGACAGCCAGGTGAAGACGTGTCACATTTCCTGCTGTAGTAAATAGCACAGATACTGCAGGAAGGAGGGGAAGTGTGTGCGTGTGTAGCGGGGGGGCGGGGGGGAAACAATAAAAGCCACTCTAAAACAAACAAAAAAGAAATGAAAACATGTGATGTGTGGGAGGAAGGGCAAAAGCTCTAGTGGTGGATCCTGAGGACAAAATGAGTGTTCCTTTCCTCACTAACCTCCTTTCACCTCCACATGCGAAGCTGATCAATATGCAAAGCAAAAGATGTGAATCTCCCTTTGTCCTAAGCTCATTGGTATGTAATTTGCCACTATGGATCATACTGAGAACAGTGCATCCTACTCTCCTAACACATTTTCCAGTATACAATGAGATGGCAGCACCCAAGGGCCGCTGCAAGGATGCCCGATGGGCTGTGCCAAAGACAGCAGTTGTCTCTGTTCCTACCCATTGCTCCACTGGTTTCTGTGTCATTGGTGGGCTGCCAAGGTCCTCAGCTGGTTAGATTCCATCATCCAAGGAATGATTCCAGTGCCATGGACATGCTGTGGGTTTGTTTCCAAACTGTGAAGAGCCAATATTACTGAGTTATTGCAGTGGCCCTATCCTGTCTCTTATTCATCTGCTTCAGTCCCTCTTAAGAACTGTCTGACTTCAGAAACAACTTTGTTCTTCCTTGAAGCAGGAGGTGAGTATGAATAGAGAAGGACAGTGAGATGGAGGCTGTCTTTCTCTTGCGGGAAAGATGTGGCATGCACAAGGCCATGCATACAGGAATACTAATGGAAATAAGAGGTAAGAGATCAGATGGTACCTTGCTCCTTGTGATTCTCTGGCTGTTTAGAATGCATAATTGCAGTTTGTTTAGCACCAAAGGATAACTGATCATTCACAGGAAAGAAGCCAGGGTGGGGATCAATATTTCTATTGCTGTGCAAGGAAACTAACAGAAAATGAATGTCTCTGACTACTACAGTAAAGCAAAAGAAATATATGCTTAGGGCTTCTTGTAGAAGGGGCAAACTGAGGGTTTGTTCAGTGTTGGCTGTTATTTCAGTCTTGAGATCTGGTGAATGTGTGTGGACCACAAACTGATGCATGGAATGACAACCTGAGGAGATCCCAGCTGAGCACTTCAATCTCCATTTTCTATGTCAGCCAGTACAGATGCATGATTCCTGTGTAGACATAAGAGTTACCAAGAGCTGACTTCTCTTGGTGGAGCCAGAGCTGAGTTAACACTGACACCTGTGGGATCCTGTAGTAAAAGCATACAATTGTTGGGTTTCTTTCTTGGGGGGCAAAATCTGGTTTATCAAAATGTTTAGCTGAAGGGTTTTGTTTCCCAGCAAATCCTTCTTGAACCCTTCTTGGAGGGTGTCACAGAAGGGGTAGGAGGAAGTGACTCTTTAAATAGGTTTCCTTGTAGAAAGTCTTAATTATACGCAAGGAAAACAGATCTGAATTACCTATATCTGGACTTGTGTTGGCTGTGCTTCAGTATCCTGATCTCCACAGGGTCCTATCTGTATATAGTTATGATGCCACTTCCCTCTGAAACAAAACCAAAAGACCGATAATTGCCCAGAAATAAGAGCATTTGTTAGGTCACCTTGGATGAGGAGGCCAAGCCTGACTCACCAGCTATGTGGCCACTGCACACGTTGGCTTGGAGCTGAGGAGCATCCTCGGTTTCTGTGAGCCGGAGCTATGCTGATTGAACAGCACATGCATCTCTTGCTGAGCTTATCCAGCAGCAGACCACTGGATATTTTTAAACAGGGGGAAAAGAAACGAAAACATGAAGACTCTATAAATCGTTAATCAGTATCAAGGGAGCTGGAACATGTTCTTCCTTGGGGTGTCTTGCGAGGCGCACATGCAGGCGTAGAGTCCAAGGCTGCTGGGAATCACAGGTTTTCACTCTTCACACAGGTTTTCGTGGCTCAAGGCTGACCTCCAGTGGGCAATGTCTGGTATTGTTGGCCTGTAAGTGGGGAAGGAGCGTACAGATGCTTTTTAGAGGGTATGTGTTCAGATGTAAGAGGAGGTATTTGCTCCTTGACTTCTTCAGGCCCTCC
Source organism: Bolborhynchus lineola (assembly GCA_025448015.1). Lineage (NCBI taxonomy): Eukaryota > Metazoa > Chordata > Aves > Psittaciformes > Psittacidae > Bolborhynchus > Bolborhynchus lineola. The sequence goes on from JAOEHX010002353.1 coordinate 15,781, forward strand.
TGGCCTAAAAACAGGCCCTAGGAACAAACTCCTGCAGAGCTGATAAATACAACGTGCTTTCATTTGAGATAGGTAATTCTGAAAATGTCCTCACAAAGCAGGGAGGAAATAGCCTATCTGTGATCACTTTCCCTACAGAATAGTGATGGGCGAGAAAGAGAAAACCCTGAAGATTTTGGGTCAGAGTAAATTACATTCTGAATAAGGCTTTATTTATGAGAAATTCTAGGGCTAAGGGCAAGGACCTGGCTGCAGTTCATGTGGTACTATTTTGTCCAGGTGTGTATCGTTCCCACTAACTGCGTGGGTCAGCCACCAGAGACCCCAGAAGACTTGTCCTCTAGCTACACTGCTACCAGCTCCAAGTTAAGTAACTCCAACTGTACGTGCAATTTAACCTGTGGTTCCAATTTCCAGGGCAGCAAACACCTAGGAAGATCTGAATAAAGAGGAACCATCTGCATAAAGAATCACCCAGGCTTCCCTTCCTTTCCAGAAACCACAGATGTCTTCTTCCAGTGGCAGGAATGAAGCTCTTTGATTCCTCTCATAACTAGCACAACAGCCTCCCTGTCTTTTACTGATGGTGGATGTTTAGTTCACCTTCCATTGTGTGTCATAGATGGCTTTGTTGTATTTCATACACCCTCAACACAGCTCTGTCAGTGGCTGACCTCTAACAACTCTTTCCTCGTTGTGTGAATACAGATCTCTGCTCATTGTTCTCAGAGCATCATCCTGCTTCTACCAGTGAGGACTCACTGACACCATGCAAAACTTGATGGACTTAGGAAGAGGTGGCCTGGCTTGGTAATAGCTGCTTGACCTCCTGAAGGAGGAAGAAGATATTCCCTTTGCCAGTGGAGCACTTTTGTGAATGGTAAGCCACAGCAATGCAACATCATTGCCTACTGGAAGGTGAGAAACCCATCAACTGTTAGAGATAGCTCCTGCTCCTGATTTCCAAAGGAAATCTGTTATCATAGGCTCAGGAGAGGATGAGGTATAAGGGGGTGCCATGGATCTAGTCCAGTTGTGTGTTTTTGATTCAGAGGGAATTTTCATCATCATCAGTCTATAAATTTTGAACAAGAGCTGCATTAACCAAGAGAGATCTTTGTCCTGCCAAATGTGTAAATAATAGGAGGTCATCTTGGACTGAATGCATTCAGTGTTCAGATGCAATATGACTCAGGTTTACCTTAGATCTGCACCTGGGGCACATTCCAATAAGCATAGACTTTGAACCCAGGCACTTTCCAGCAATCTGAATATGGCAAGAGAAGGTGGAAAGATTGCAGCACCCTTGGCATCTGCATAAGGGAAGGATTCACCTGGCAATTTATACAGATTTATATATCTCTTTTGTAGAGCTCAGTGGTTGTGATGAACTTTGACAGGCTGCAAAACAGATAGGTGAAATGGCTCACTTAAGAACAGCTCAGAGCAAAGGCAGGAGCTATGAGCAACTGGGAGAGGTCTCTGTAAGGAACAGGACACACACAGCTGAGCTGCTTTTCCCAAAGCCTACTCTGATTAGGACAAGGTCCTCATTTACTGTTGACTGGAGGGATGTTTTAGAAATGCTCCTTCTGGTTTAGAGGGATATGAAATATGCCTATAATTAAGTTAATTTGGAGTTGAGCATGGGCAAAGATAATGGGCTGGAAATAAAAAAAGAAGAGTAAGAAAGGGGGGAAGGTGCTGCTAAGAAACAGATCTATTTCACTAAATCCCCCCTCACTTTGAACTGAAAGGTTTTTAGGAGCTGGGTGGCTGAGTGATGGCGCAGACAGAGCACAGACATGGAAATGGTTGCTGCATCAAGAGCTCAAAATAATGGCCATAAGAGGAGGGGTATGACTTGAAGAACAGTTTAGTGTCAGAACAGTGGCTTGGGATCAGCAGAGTGCTGTCCAGTGCCTGACTTGCCCCGTGGTTTGAGGGAACACCTCCAATGCCCTGAGCCTCCACTGGGAAATGCTCTGAGTCATTTAAAACAGACTGGCTACCAGCATGGCTTGCTTGTCAAAGATCAGTCAATTGCCCCTCTCGAAGCACAAAGCTTTTACCTTCTCCAGTACCTGACCCCAGTGAGAGTTCCCACTGGAGTCAAGCATCATGGGGAAAACTAAAGACTCCTTCTCCTAGGCTTATAGAAATGCTATAAACCAGAATGTTCAAGCCAAAAGAAGGATGGATAAAGGTCTGCAGAAGGGACCAGAATACTTAACAGTTGGCAAAGCATAAGTAAATAGACAAGTTATGATCAATGAGTTTGTTTGAATTTGACAGAGCTTCCCTGCAAACATGGGGGAGGGAAAGGGGGGTGAAATATTCCCCGCCAGTGTGAGCTGTAATAAAGGACCCGCTGTTTTCTGATTCTCACTCTCTGTGAAAATTGAAAAGGTTAGCCAGGTAATTGAAAACGGGACTGGAATACAAATATGGTGTGAAAATCCTACAGCTGGCAGATGAAGTTGCAGGGAAAAGACTCAATCCTCAGTAGAATTTCTTAGCAGCAAAAAGACAGGGTGGATGAGGGGGAGAGATGATTCTTCAGTATACCTGCTCCTCATGAGAGGGGAGATAAGGGAAGAAATGAGTCCTAAAGCAATCAGATTGAGTTTAACAATCATTTGAGTGCTCCTTGCTGTTAATGCAAGAGACGCTGTGAGAAAGTGGAGTGTGCTGAGGCTGAATCACGTATGGCAGTCATTGCTGCCTCTCGGAGCAATGTAGTGAGTTTACTGGGAATTGCTAGGCTGCCATGTCAGACCTGACCTAGGGCTATGTCTTGTTATGGGCAGAGAGGGCAAGCCCCATAGGCTTTAGCCCCTTGTCTCGGAGCTGAGGTACATAAGCAAACTAAATGCAATTGGACCAATGTCAATTGCCTGTTCATCTTTGTCGTATGTAGGAGCACAAACTGATTTGCATTGTTTTAAGCTAAGAGCAGGGAGGGAGATGATTGATGCAAAGCAGCTGAGGAATGGGTCCTTGTTACCCCACTGAGGTGTCTAAGTCCCAGTGGAGGGTCCTGTTGTTGCTACTATAATGTAAATTCATATGTGTTGCTGTTCCTGTGGTCTGTTTTTCTGCACCACCAGGTAACTTGAAATGGGAGGAAACAGTGGTGCAGGGCTTGGGGGAAGCTGATGTTTGTGGTATTAGCCCAGTTTGTTCACATTCAAAAAACCCTATGCAGGCAATATTTCCCTAGCACCAAGCCAGCTAACAGCAACTTCAGCCTGTACATGGTTAAATAAGCAAAAACTATATCTCCAAGTACCTGTATTACTCTTTTATTTCATTACTCTTTCATTTCATCACTCTCCTCACGGGAAAGCTGGGGAGTTCTGTTTCCCAACACCATGACTCTTGTAGTTTTTTGCTGCAGTCGCTAAGTGCAACCCAACCCACCTGCACTGCAGTCAACAGCAGCATGAAATACTTCCCTTTGGAACCTTTCCATTGAGTTTAGGCAGCGATTCAGCACGCTGTGGTAGGGCTGATATCCTTCTCGCTCCCAAAAGCTTCTGTAGAAGAAGGGAAAGAAAACTGCAGATTTGAAACAAATGCTTTGAACCATTTAAGTTGTAGAGCTTTGTTTGAATTTCTCTGCCTTGTATGAGCATGGTCCAGGTGTTCCAGGGGTACCATCCTCAGAACCATGAACAAAACGATAGGCGAACGCCCGAGGATGCTCTTCTCCTAGTGTTTTGCAGTGAGTTAGGTGTTAGCCATTTGTTTTGCTCATTTGGAGCATGATTTTCCTAGTGAGTCATTTCTAAGGGAATTTCTTGGGCTCTAAAGAAACAAAACAAATTGAAAGGGACTGACAAACGTTCTTGCTCTGCAACAAAGAGCATACAGCATTTCAAGGTGACCTGTACCTAGCTGCCTTTGTTATTCAGCTGTAGAAGACATACATAAAAACTACCTGTAAAACACCTAAGGCAGGTGACTGAAATAGGTCAGATAAACTGATTTTAGCACAGCTTTTTTAGTCCTCCTTTGACTATAATAGGAATCCAGGTTTCCTCTGATGGAGAACTTAATGTTGTAGACATCTAAGTCTATGGGTCTTTCGGAAAACCCACTTCTAGACAAAAAAGCAAACAAAAGCCTGTTCCTCTGGGAAGGAAGGAACTGTGCTGCGTTTCACAGCGTAGCATAAGCTGAGGATGCATAGATTAAAAAGGTATTTGAGCTTTTGCAATAAAGACTTCATTTGTGAATTAGCTATCCTAGTGGGAAGCAAATTATTCCAACAGCTCCCATACTCCTCAAATTATTCCTCATTTTCAAATTAAGTGGATTTAAGATAATTTGCCTCAAAAACAACAGCTGCAACTTTTCAGGTTTTCACAGACTCTAGACAGCAACAGAAATTCTTCCATTTCTGATGGCAAACGAACCCTTCTGTCTCTGTGTCTGGGGTATGGCCAAAGCAGTATATCTGACTAGGGAAACTTTTGAAAGGGAAGAAAGGTAGAAGGGAACCAGCAACCCCTGACTCCCCACGTGAGGATCTTACATTATGGGCCATGCTTGTTTGACATATGGCAAATTCTTTTTTTCAAGTTGGGGAAACCAGTTCTGAATCCTGCTCAAGATGGTCCCTGTCTCTTGGTGCCTGAGCCCTTACGGTTTGTGATGTGCTTAACAACCTCAAAAGTGTTTATTTTCCCAAGCAGAGAAATCTACAAGGCCCGAATTGAGCAACTTGCTACAGAGTTTCTCTGCAAACTCTTTTATCCCTCAACTCGCTCTGAAGGACACTTGAAATCACTGGATCAGGTTGGACTAAATTCTAAACCCATCTTTTAATCCTTGCAAGAGTTCCTGGTTGTTTCATTTCTTGTCTTTACCCATTATTCCTTCTCAGTCTATTATAGAAAGAAAAAGTCATTTTTACCATTCTGTTTCATTAGCATATTTTTCCTTACTATAATATGCATTTGATATGGAAATGCTACAGCTCAGCAATTTGCTATAGATCACTAGTTTGTGGAACAAGAAACCTCAGTGGAGACAATCCTAGCTAGTGACCTAATGGACAGCAGAGAAAATGAGGCAAACAGTTGTAGAAAAACAGACAGGGAGAGCAGATCTGCCTGTTACACAGATTGGGAAGCATCAGCCTTTGTTCTGGGATCTTCTGTCTGACAGCCATGCAGCCCAGTTTTTAACCTCCTCCCCTGAAAAAGCAGTCATGCAGAGCGCTTGGATGCAACAAACCCCACTGGGTATATACTGCTGTATTTTCATGCATACATACCAGCTTAATAATCTAAAATAGAAATAATAAGCATTTTGTTTCTCAGTACTGTGATTTGTAGTAAGTCCTCAGTGTTCTTAAGTTGATGCTGGCTACTCATGTGAAATCATGGGGAGAAACACAAGAAGCACAAAGTTAAGTGCAGGATGGACCAGGCACAGGAAGACTAGTATATTTATTTTCATGTTACACAGATACTCTACAGCTGAAGTGTACATTACTTTAGCTGATAAGCCATGGTTTAAATACTTCAAAACACAATAGTGTCCAAAAACTCTTCATATGAATGCAAGAGAACTGTCTATTTGCTCTCACAATTTTTTTTTCCAGTACTGGACCTGGCATTAGATCTGAATATCATTTATTGGCATTGCATGCAATTCTGTCCTTTAAGTGCTTCCTTGCAACACATTTCAAACTGTCCCATTTGTTCACAGCACTGGAGCATTGCCCCTGCTCTCCACACTTTCTGCTCACACGCCTGCGTGTTTCCCAGAGGGAAACAGAAGCAGAGAAATCAATAGACAGTTCTGTCAAGAAAGTCATGCTTGATTGCAAATAAACATATTTTTATCACTATGGACTACTTGAGGGAGGAGTTGTTCTCAGGGGTTTTTTTGCAGCAGGAGTTTTTCTCAGACAGTTGCCAACATTTTTCAGCACTCAGCTATGAAAGCTGCTACATATAAAAAAGAAAGAAATGTCATCAGCTTTCAAGACATCTCTGTTCATCTTCCGAGTGTCTCCATGCTTGGATCCAGCTTGCAAAATTCAGCCAGATAAATATCAGAGTGATAAGTAACTGATGCATTGACCTTTTAGGAGGAAGAGCCTCCAGTAGGCATCAACTACTTTTTAGGGGCAAAGTACGTTGACTGCTTTCCAGAGATTCCCTTGCAAAAGCGAGGTGGCACTGAGCTGTGCTGTCGCAGGGAACTCGGAGCACTCAGCCTCAAGCCAGCCCACGTTTTTTCACTGCATTTATTTTGATTTTAGCAGAATTTCAAACAATTTTGACGTCTCCCTCAGTAACATTTTCACCGAAGTTTTGACTTGACACAAGACTAAATATTTTCAGCTTTGCTTTTGATGTTTGGTTATGGGTGTCTCTTCTTTTGACTTATAACAAACTAAATGTGATTAAAAATGATTTTAGGACAAAAAAAACCCAAAAGTGAGTACAGAACTGGAGGTGAATTCCTGCTTATTTGCTTCTCACAATTTCTCTTCTAAAGTTGCCCCATGCATGCGCGCTTACCCCCTTCACCCTTTCCCCGTTCTCACAAAACCTTTCATGTTCCCTAGGAATAAAAATTTGGCCATTTTGTTGAAGATGACACAAAATCTTCACCTTACGGCTTCTCATCCCAACCTTGCCTGCAGGTCTGTGTGCTTATCTGCAAGGCAAGGGATGCATTGAACAGCAACAGCCGAGGTTGCAATTCTCCCAGGAAGAAGACAGCAACATTGCTCATGGATGGCCGCCTGTGCACCAGCACAAGATGCATCCAAAGAGCCACAAAATCTTGCAGAGGAATGTCTCCATCATATGGTGGATGTGTGAGGATGTCAAATACACCGTCTCCTCACTGCTTTCGCTGGGTGTCTAGGACAGCGGAGAAGAAGACGCACTTCCACTGCACACGGCTGGGATAAGGAGTATAACCCCCTGAGCTCAGCTAGGGAGTTGCACAGATGAGACACAGGGTGAGGGAGGAAATCCCACTCAGTCTCTGCCAAGGCTGTCTCCGGGCAGCTCACAGGCAGCACCACTGGCACGGCAAGCCCAATGGGAAAACACACTTTAATGTTTGGTGCACGGAAACAGGATAATGCAAAACTGGTTAGAAAGGTAAATGTCACTGATAAAACCGAAGTGTCCACTTGGGGGTGGCAAAGTATTTCAGCTGTATCTTCAGGCAACAGGAACTGCCTTTTCTCTCCAGGGCTTTGTGCGTCTCTGTTACCCTCTCTCCATAGGTTGTTTCTCAAGATTGCAGCTGGGAAAAGGGGTTTGATAGAAAACACGGGCTAAAATTTCCTTTGTGCTGCTCCAAAAAGTGACTCACCAGCTGCTATGGCAAGGCTCACCTCACTCGGGAGTCCTGCAGTGAGAGGCAAAATAGACTTCGGGGCAAACAAGGTAAGAACCCATTGAGGCAGGAGTATAACTCCTTTCTTCTGTGATGGGAAGTGTCATCTGGATCCCCAGTGACTAGACTGCAATAAGCCTTTATGCATACAGTGTATAATTTTTCAGGAACTAATGTTCTTATTCATTATGAAAACTATGTACTCTCTGTAAGTCCCAGCCCCTTGATGACACCCATTAGATGATTTGCTGTGGCAGTGCGTGCCAAGCCTGAGCCCAGTGTGGTGGCTGAGTCTCTATCCCTGTGTCATGACACACAAGGGAGATGTTTCTCTGAAACAAAAAAAAAGGGTTTGCAACTTAGGACACAGAGGTTTGTAAAATCCTTTGCTATGTACCAGATTCACCCTGGCCTCCCCTTAGAGAACTCGGTAGGGTCCTGACCTGGTCTGCAGTCAGCAGAGCTCAGGAACTCATTAGCTTGAATGTAAGTGCCTTCAGGATCTGTTTGCATGACTGGGATGTGGGAGAGTTTCTCAGACCTTATGCTTTGTGGCAAAATCTCAATTCAGCAGATGCAGTATCACTGCAGAACTCCCTTTTTTTATCACTTTTGCATCAACTTCTCTGGGCCTGCAGCTTTGTCCCATTTCCATGTATTGTGAATGCTGCCCAGGCCTTTTCTTAGTGGTTGCTAACCCCATGTAGATCTGACTTCTGCAGTGCATCTGGTATGGGCAGGTGTGAAGTCTGCTGAAGCACTACCATAGGGCTTCACTGGTAGAGACAACATATAAGTATCTGAAGTTCAAGCAGTGATAAGAAATTCTTGTAAACTTCAGGACATGGGGGGATAGCAGGGACCTACCACAGTCCATCTGTACATGGTCTGAGTCTGTTTAGGCAGATGGGCAAGGATAAAACTCTCTGATACACAGGAGAAGCCTGAAAAAGGCTGCAGACTTTTCACATTCCCTGGATAGATATCCCTCATTAGCTGACTTTAGGGCAAAGGAGCCAAAGCAGGAACATCCTCAGCCCTCAGTAGTGGCTATTTCCCATGTAACATAGGTGGATCTGGGACATGTATTTGCCATGTCAGCACTGCGTAGATATTGTCGGACACAGGAGATATGGCAGTGACTCTCAGAAAAATAACCCACTGGAGGGCAGATTTTTTGACAAAGTGATTCCAGGCTTTGATCACACCCTCTGTCCCCAGATCTTCACTTAGCTCAAAGTGGAAGTTTCCTTTACATTTATTTTACAGTTATTGGCTCCCTGGTTCTTCTAGCCCAGAAATCGCTGGTGCTGGTGGTGTTGACTGATGTTTTACAGCCCAGCTCAGAGCTGCTCTTGTTCATGCCTACTTGGTCATTGCTAAGAGATTCTTGCAACAGCCACACTCTCAAGAAGGTGGTAGGAGAGAGAAATGAGACTGGCTTGCCTAAAGCTAGAATAGGGTAGACAAGGATTGTGCAGCAGGTTGCCCCATTTCAAACTAAATAAAAACTGTTTAGGCTAGTGCATAAAGCACCATTCAGTACAACTTGGATAAGCTGTGCCTACCTCCTGTGCTGGTAACATTGGGAGTGTAGCTCATTTTTCTAAAGCAACTCTTTGCTGGCACAGCTTGCAGACAGTAAACTGAGATTTCGCACCCTCATATTAGCTTGAGGGTAATACAATGCTTCTTAATCACCTGGTAATTACAACCTCCTAGGTTCATTCATTCAACAAGACATCTCTGTGAGCTTTTGCTGAAATCAGTAGTTTTGGAGGGTGCCTTCACTTTTTCTCTCTTAATTTTCCTTAACTTCTCACCTGGATCACAGCAGTTACAGTCCAGTGGAGAGCTGGGAGCTACTGACAGATGTCCTATGTGTGCCAGGGAGACTTGTGTCTTCAGCAGAATCCATGAGATTGTGGTCCTCAACCATGAAGATGTTCTGCTGGGCAGAAGTCTTGCTAGTGGAATGTTTAGGGGCCCAGCGCTTGCAGCAAGGAGAAATTACACTGAGAAAAGCCGTTCTGAAGCGCTGGGACAACAGATTGTAAATGATGGGGTTCACAGCAGAGCTCAGATAGAAGAAAACACCTGGGAAAGCAAGGCAAGGGTGGAAGAGAGAGAGAGACCTCATTTGTGTGTGAAACCTCAGAAGAGGAAAAGCTTTTCATTGCCTGTACTGCTTGACCAAGCCTGCATGCAAAGGTGGAGGCATCGATGACGAAGTGGTATCTCACCACGGCTAATGCAGGCACTGCACACAAAGAGAAAGGGAAATTGGAGAGGGTATTACCTGGAGCTCAGTGTCTCCAGCTGTTCAGAAACCAGCTCTTGGGCTGTACTGCTCGGCCTCCAGCATAGCCCTTATGCCCACAGCACATTTGCACAGCTGGTGCCCCCATCAAAGCTGTTGGAGGATAACTTCCAGCTGAGGGGAGCTCATTTCAGGACAATTGCACGACACTGGATTTGTCTGAGCTGCCTAATGGCCACATTTGAGTGTTTTCCCATGGCAGATTGAAAATAAGATCCCTTTTAAAAAAAGCCTTCATTTTATGGTTGGCAAGGCCATATGCATTTGATTTCATCATGAGTTCTGAGGAGTGTGTTAGTTTTTTGTCTTGCCATTTGGTAAGGTTTCCCATTTGCCTCAGAGACCCTTTGGAGGATGCTGCCTGCTGCTGTGTATTCATTAAAAGCAGCTGAATGACAGCAGACCTCATTTCTTTATGAATATTCAGACAACTGTATTGGACAACTTGCCCAGACCTGAAACCGGCAGAAACTTGTGTGCAGTTTTTATTTCAGACATAATTCTTATCACTGTCCCAAACCCCCAGAAGCTTTTCCATGCATATCTCATGTCACCCGCAGATTAAATGACTGCGTATTTCAAGTAAGCCACTCACATAGAGAGATTTGGTTTTGCCAGCCCCTATGCAAGTGAAAGAAGAAAGCTTTACCTGACACCACATGAATTAAGTTGAATACATTAGCCAGAGGTTCAGTCCATTCTACAACAAAGCTGAAAAAGAGTCGATCTATGTGGAATGGAGCCCAGCAGATAGCAAAAACCATCACGAGGACAACTAGCAGGAAAAAGGGGAGAAGAAAAACAGTGTGTTATGGAAGGGTATGGTTCACTAGCCTGCACAGAGCAGAGATTGTTCAGAATGCTGGAGGAAAACTATGCATACAATTTCTATTCATAATTTCAAATCTTTTGCTATCCTTTCTGTCTTACTATTACCAGCTAAAAGAACAAAGTTTCCACTGATTTCTGTGTTGGATAACTCAATGTATGCACACACAGTGACGTTCAAGCAGACCTGGCAACAGCCATGTAATGCTGCAAACTGTGCCTAATGAAGAAAATGCTAGTGAGACATCAGGATTCATCTGTGGTACCTGGGACTAACCAACTCCATTGTGCCTTGGATTTAATTTCCTCTGCACACTATTTGTACATCACAGAGCAGGATAAGGCCATAGGAACCATGTGCTGATGATGTCTGTTTGGGTGCATTGCTCAGAATGAAAGGAAGAGTTTGTCTCTATGCACAACTTGGCTTGTGCTGGCTCTAGTAAGGACTTTTGCAAACCCCTCCAGACTTGGCTCTTATGAATAACTGTGGTTCCAGTCATGGGGCACAGAAAATCAGGTGACTTCAAAGTAAAATTTCCTAGTTCAGACAGTGACTTAAGCTGCCTAAAGAATAATGTTATTGCAGGAAATATTGAAGGTGATTTATGTTTCCTGCATAAACGTCATCTCAGCAGGAAGGCGATCTTTGCTTTAAAGGTAGCCCTAAATCAGCAGTTGATGTGAGTGCTTTCAGGGTGGTTGGGGCACAAATTTCTCCTGAATGCTGTACAAAGTGCAAGTCTGTTGAAGTCCTACTTTTACTTAGGAAGGTCTAAGTGGTGATGTACGTGGCTTGGCAGGACCTTTCTTGTTCAGGAGCAGAGCTTGTGGTGTGAAGCAAAACGGATGTATGAACTTCTTCAAAAATGCAAAAGATAGACTATTTGCATTCTGAAAAAGAGGGATTTTGCCAGATGGCTGCAAGAGCCAGGCTTGGAGTGAGGGATATAAGAAAAGTTACCTCTCAAGCGTCTGCCACATAGGTTTGCTCTACCTTTTCTTGTGCTGGGGAGGAAAATTGCCTTCCGAGTCTTTTGATAGCCATGGTGTTTCACTCTCATGCCAAGTCCAGATAAAACAGTAATAAGCCTTTTTTTCTCTGTTGAATCACAGCTACTCATCTTGTAGCTCTTGAATCCAGTGAATTTGCTTGATGCTCTTCAAGACCTGGTAACCCTCTTGTCCATGGCAAACAAAGCACAGAAGGGCTCATTACTTACACAACATCTTGGTAACTGATTTCCTGGATGGTCTCTGAACATTCACGGCCATTTCCTCCACTTCCAAAGATTCATCTCCTTTCAACTGGCAAAAGGAGGGAAATCAAAGAAAAGCTTAAGACAGAAGATGACATCCCCACCAGATGTAACCTATATGATACTTCGATAGCTGTAGGTTGAGAATACAAAATATGGGGGAAAAAAATAAATCTACATTTAAATTTCAGTTTTATTTTAGGGAAACATTGGAGCTTTAGGTTCAAAACAGCCTGCAGATTTTATGCATCTGAGACTGCATATTTACAGCAAATCTGTATTTCAGTTCCCCACTTGTCCTTTCTCAATGAGTCAATATTTGGTTCCCAGTTTGTGTTCAGCTTCAACAATATTTTGCTAGGCATTATTTTATCTTCTACCAAAATATTGTTTATTTTCCTAAAAGAGTTCCCCACAATTAAGCAGAAACCAATGATCCAAAAAATACTCAGAGAGGCCTCAGTGAAACACAGCTGTAATCACTGGGAAAATTCCTGTAGGTTTCAAGGGAGTTTGTTTCATGCCCTGAGTATTTGGACTAATTGATATTCAATGCCACTAATGAACAAAGCCTATATATGCTCTCTTGCAGACAGCCAGTGTGTGTGTGATATGCACAGATTCAGCCACCTACTGCTCAATTACAAGGTGGGTTTTCTTTGCCAGTAGTTTTTCCTGGAGTTCTAAAAAATGGGTATAAAGAATAATAACCCAGTCCTCCCTGAAATGCTTCCCCAACACACTTGCAGCAAGAGTACAGGCGTTTTGGTGATGGAAAGATCAAGTCTAGATAATCAGGACAATTGCTTTGATTATAAAAGAAATCATCTGTGGAGAGTGCATAATTGGCCCCAGATTCCTGAAGTGGGAGCTTCTGATTAGCCAACAGATTTGGAGTGGTGTTTTTTCAGCTGAAATTGGAAACAAAACTTTCAATTACATGGAAAAGAATACCAGGAATGAGGGAAAGGACAGAAGGGATTTGTAGAAAGCTTGTGAAAACATAGAATCATACAATATCTCAAGTTGGAAGGGGCCCATAAGGATCATCAAGTCCCAGCTCCCTTCTCCTGGCAGGAGTGTAACTGTACATAACTTTACATAACTGCAAAAGATTTCAGTTGCTTTTAACATGCTAATTGTGCCATTTTCTTTTGCTTTTTACACTGTGACTTTGCTTCCTCAGTTTTGATTCACAGTACTTCTCTGTAAGGATGATCAAATAAGACTTTCTTTCACTGTTCTACATATTCATAAAACCCATAAAAAGGAAACACATGTAAATCAAATTATATTTAATTATAGTGCAATTCCCTCTCATGTTTTACATCATTTCCTTTGTAACTTTTAGTCATAGTTGCTTCAGGAAGAGGCTCAGTTGATTTGAAACACATCTACTGAGAAATGTCTGCCCATATTGACTAAAATCCTCAGCTTTCCTTCAGTAGCTTCCAGTCTCAACAGGATTCTGTTCCAGGCATATTCCAAAGCCTCAGAGACAGCTTGAACATAGCTATGAAATACAGAAGTCCTAGGGGAGCATCCCTTGTCTGGTACTTGTCTCCTCTGGGATGGGGTTTAGGAATATCTGCTGCCACAGACAGAAGCTATTGCAATTTGTGAGGCTTTATCAGTCTGGGGACTTCCCTTTTTCTTTTTGCCACAGCTCAGTTTGCAACGTTTTTTTCCTCACTTCAGGTCTTATTTTGCAAAATTTTCTGTGAAACTGTGCAAAGACCCCTGAGCAGTGGGGATAATTCAGCATATTTATTGCTTTAAAGATTGGCTGTGTGCTATGGATTTCTGGCAGTAAATCCTTGTTGCTTTCTTGGGTAAGGAAAAAATGCTTCTGTATAGTTTCAGATGACAGCAAATATCTGCCAGTACAACAGAAGGATATATACACCAGCAGAGGTTTGCTTGAATTTCTTGCACAGTATTTAGTAAGTTCATTTGTCTCCACTAGCATCTTGTATCTCTTTCTTGCTATAGGATCAGACACAACTTTTTAAAGTTATATTCAATGCGATGTGATAGGATTTATATTTTCAAAATACATGTAAGAGAAGAAAAAATTCACTAAATTGCTATGATCAGCAGTGCATTTCAGTGTGTTCCTGCACAGTTCTATAATACTATGATACTGATTGTTTTATCTATGAATTTAGATAATGAATACTTGGTAAAACTAGTCTCACTTTCTGAAGAGAGAGTGAATATGAACTCTAAGGTAGCCTTAGTTGATGGTGAAACTATAGTTATATAAAGAAGTGATTGATGAATTTGCTAGTTGAAGCAATAAGGTAGCATTTCCATTTACAACAGCTTTGTGAGTTATAATAACTGAATATTATCACCATCTCCAGGGAAGGAGAAAAATAAAGTAATGCAATAGGAATTCCACAATCACAAGAAGAGAGAAAACAAATAATACACAAGATTCAAATGTTAGCCTGCTCCTTTCTCTTCTTTTCAGGTTTTCCTTTTGATCTATTTCCTTCTAGTCCCTACTGCAAAGGTGCAAGCCTCTGGGAGGCTGGTATCAGTACACTTATTTGGATGTTTAAGTAACAGCCAAATGTGAGCAGCCGTGATGGTAAGTTTTTTAAAGAAGATTGGGGTTAATTATTCCCCAACAGAGCTGTATTAATTTCAGAACAGGATTATATCGAAAAAGGAGCTGGATCCACCTTTTTCAGAGGTTTTCAAATACTGTTGGGGAGGAAAACAGGTGGACAAGAAAAAGGTGCAATCACTTAAAAGAGACACACACAGACACTTGAGAATGAACTAAGGAAACATTGAGCACAGTCAGAGTAGAACTTACTCTTAGACCCATCAGATAGTACAGCACACTTATTACCCCCATAGGCAGCACATAGAAGAGAAAAGAAGTAATCTGGATAATACAGTTATAGATCCACATGGGCATGACTACAGTGCAGGTAGCAGAGCCAGGGATCAGAGTGCCATTAGGGAAATACTGCAGCATGATGCCATGGGTGCCTGTGTTGGGGAGGGCGAAGAGAACAGAGAGAACCCAAAGCACCACGATGGTCCTGAGGGCACGCTTGCGAGTGCTTTCCAGCTTGGCACGAAAAGGATGGAGGATGGCAATATATCTTTCCACGCTGACTGTAGTCACGCTGAGGATGGAGGCAAAACACACTGTCTCAAAGAGTGCTGTCTTCAAATAGCAGCCGGTGGGCCCAAACAAGAAAGGGTAGTTGCTCCACATCTCATAGACTTCCAGTGGCATCCCAAAAAGCAGCACAAGCAGATCTGAGATAGCAAGACTGAAGAGGTAGTAATTAGTTGGGGTCTTCATGTTCCGGTGCTTGAGGATTACCAAGCAAACTAAGAAGTTACCTACCACCCCAACAACAAAGATCAGGGTGTACACCAAAGCCATAGGTAAGAACAGATGACTCCGTCTGGGCCCGCATAAGAAGGCTAAGTAATCCTCTGTGCTGTTTAAATATCTCCTGAGATGTTCTTCGTGTAGAGCAAGATGATTAAACCAGGATATATTACTGGTCCAGGCCATTACTTGATCTGATGAAATGTCTCACAGCTGAGATCTTTCTTCAAGTGTCTCTGTGCTAGTTTGCTCACGTTCTGCAGAGAAGAAGGAGTTGGGGAGGAAGAGTTGCCTTTCCACACCTAGATGCACAAAGCCACTGAGAGATGAGAGTGAGTGTGTTTGCCTGGCTTCAGTTAAGGTTTTGCTGTTGCAACAGCTGTTTCCCTGCAAGGAGTCCCTTAGCCAGAAAGCCCCTCCTTTCACACATATTCATTGGCTTACTAAATGCGTTAGATTACAGAGTAAGAAGAGAGGTTCCAGCTACTTGTCTCATTCCTGTAGCAGATGCATTTACAGAATCAGAAATGTGAGGTTTAGAGAGCTGGGAATCTGAAATATAGGATGTGAGACTAGCTGTAAGTTGTTTGTATTTCTCAGAGGGCTGGAAACCAGATAAAGTAACCCCCAAAACTCCAAAAAGCTTTTACAAAATTATATCGATGCTATATCCAGTTATGAGATAATCGAAAGAAAACCACCTCAAAATCTGACAATTGTATTTTTCAGATCTCTGCTGATTTTCACAGCAGCAAATACCTGAAAGCAGAGTTTGATCAGTAGAAAGCCAACCTATTTTTGTAGTTATTCATGTGGCATTAGGCTGCTACAATATTTCACCCTTTTTTTAAACACCGTGGGTTTTTTTTATCGTGCAATCTGAGTTTTTTAATCGTTTTTATTGATATAAAAACATTTTCCCTTTCCTGGTATGATAGAATCTGATCCCATATTCTTAACTACCCTTGTTTTGGGAATATTTCTGAACACTCTATTATTTCAAAGATGTATTTATTGCCTCCAGGACTAGAGTGACATGAATTTTTATAAACTCTTATCTTTTCCTGAATTACAACCATTCTGCAAACACAACTTCTGAGCCAAGAAAGTGTATCCTGCAAGGATTATAACTGTGTCAAAATAAATCAGTTAGCTCCTTATGAATGCTTGATTCCTTACTGAATTTATGTAAAACAAGAAGCTTCCATGTGCATGCACATAATTTTCTGAACGTATTCTGTGTTCATGCGTATAATTTGGCTGTTTGGAATTGAAGAGGTGCAAAAACTGAGGGCTAGTTTATGGGATTTTTATCAGCTTGATGTGCAATTTGTCTATCCAGTATCTCTCACTGTCACTTTTGAGTACTTTCCCCAACCCATCCTTGAAGCCATTTAAGCTTTTTACATCCCCAACAGCAGATTGAAAGATTTTACTGGATTGGTAAGCAAGAATCGTGCTCTTTTGACCTATTTCTCCCTTCATTAAGGATTCATTTTAAAGAGTTTCCTTGCATTGATTAAATTCAATGTTGAATTTGATTTTAATCAAATGTCAGGATAAGAGGTTGGAAGAGAGGAGTCACTAGTAGAGTACCTGATTGCCACCCAGATTTACTGTTTTGGAGCACAGTAAGAGGCAAGTATTTAAGAATCTGTGCAGGACTAAACACTTTCTGTACCTCTGCTTAACTTGCAGTGGTTTTCTCTCTGTAATTCCTCAATATTTCAGTTCTTTCCATTTCTCCTTTTTTCCCCTGAGTAAGTTTTGCCTTAGCCTGTTTAAGGTAGAGCTGCAGTTCTGTCTATACTGTGTCATAAAGTGAGTAAACACTTCTAAAGTACCTACCAAATCAATCTTTACCTTTCTTCATACACATTAACCTCTGTAAAGAAATTTTAAAGGAAACATGAGGTCTATTCTGCTTTAATTCAATCTTTGAGAAAAGGAAACCAAAATGGATTTATTTACTAAAAAGACAAGAGGGCATCCTACTCACCATGATCTCTATGAGAGGAACGCAACGGGCTGTGTAGGAACACATCAAGTTACTTGAAAGCATGGACATGTCAGCCATCCGATGTCTATGTCCACTTGTTCTCCCTTCCCAATCCTATTAGATACTTTTGGGCTTGTGTGCTGACAACATGTAAGAATAGAAGCCCAGAAGAAAAACAGGTCTATTTATCTAACAGGCCACCCCTAGAACCATGTTGGTATGACATGATTAAGTGGCAAATGGAGAGTACAAGGACAGTGGTGTCATGGGTTCAGCAGTAGCAGTCATTTTTTCTCCTTCTCAGTAGCTGAGAAGGAAAATATATTTCAGTTCATTTCTTGAAGATTTATTTGGTGTTCTTTATGATATCTGTCTCAGTAAGGGTAGGAAAGTGTATCTAATCAGAACTAGCTCTGGCTCTGTATGACTGGAAATATTTTATTTTTATAACTGAGACAGAAAATAAAAACAGATTTTCCTTTAGAAAGTCAACATTAAAGTATTTAGTATTTTTTATTATAAAGCACACTTCATTGGTGCTAGTTGTTATATACTTGAGGGAAGATGATGTGCTGCATGCTAGCCTTAGAATTGTGAAATTTTATGTAATAGTAATGTAATTAATGTAATATTTCCATTATTGTAGTCTAATATTTGGCCACATTAATCCAGACAAATTTTTTTGGCATGGTAAGTGCCCCTACTACTTAGATTGTGCCATTATCTCCTTAGACACTGACGATGCTCTTATGTTGGTGGTCTCTCGTGTACCATATTTACATTGTGGAATCTTTCCCTTAGCCGATGTAATGTGTTACAGCACATTCCTGTGTTTAAGGGAATTAAGGGCAGCAAAGTGCATGTTCAAGAGGTAAATTCAAGTGCCTCTGTATTTGCCAAAGCTCTTGTAAGGGCACCTATTCCCAGCTATATATTAGATCAGTACATGGTGAATAATTTTACATTTTAGGGAAAATCGGACACACTCATCAAAAGAGAACAGTGAAGGTAATCTAGAGTATAGCAAATGGATAAATGTACCACTAGTCATGTTCACAGAGGGATGTACTTTGAAGAACAATGGGCTATTATGATGGTGTACTTTGAATACTTGCATATCTTAGGATATAATATTTTATTCATGCAGAACAAGCCTTTTTTAGTATTTATGTGGTGAGACAAGAAGGTTTCTCATCCAGCTTCTTATGCTTTGGTTGTGGAACTGGAAGTAATATAGCTGTGCTAATGCCATGGTGTGCCATGGTAATTAATTCTGTTGATTAGCTGAGACACGATACTTCGCTGATATGTCCACATGGCATCCAGGACTTGAGCTGGCATCCCTTGAGCAGCCCTACATGTGATGGGGCTCAAGGTCTGCAAAGAAGTGCTGTAATTCTTACTGTACACACCCTTTGAAAGTCATCCCATTTCGGAATGGCTTGAAGAAGTAGTTGATTTACTTGGCAAGCAGGTCCACTGTTTTTTTATCTTTAGCAATTACAACCTGGCCTTTCATTTCTAACTTTCCTCTGCAGCCATCAGATGTTGTTGTTTCAATGGTTTCATCCTTTCTCCAATCTGTAGATACTGAAGGTAGGTGCAAAAGCCTTTAGAAACTGTGTGAAGGGACTGCTATCCACCCTCTCAAAACTTGCTTTACCTAGTTCTTTCCTGGAGGCTTTAAGAGCTTCCCATGGAGCCGCACTGCTGTCTGAATTGCAAGTTCAAACTCGCTGTTTTAAGTCTTTGAGAACTTGGCAGAACCAAGTAGTTCAGTCCTGTTGGGATGCAAAGAAAAGGATGCAAGTAACAAGAGCTGTTAAGCAGAAATATTAAGCCATGCTATGCTGAAGATGTTATCACAATTGCTAGGAATACATAGCCCTGCTTCCCTTATAAATTACTGACCCATAATTGCAGATCATAGATTTGACTTTCTCTTTTCTCCTTTGAAAAATTTTTTGTTTGTTTGTTTGCTACAGCAGCTGAAAGGTGAGTCCTTGTTTTTCTAAGTATACTCAGTATAACATTCAATATGCCATCAAATGTATAGTTATATTTAGTATGTTTTCTCTCCCCCCAGGCTGGAGGAGTGAGCTGCACTATAATAATTGTTAGATCTGAAGTAGCCTTTCCATGCCTCACTGTAAGTAATTTTGCAATTATCTAGGCTCTTCACACACAGCTTTTCCATGGCTGTGCATACCTGAAGCCCCCAGGTTCCCAATCAACACACCCAACAAGTGGATTTTGTGGCTGCAGTACAAAATACCAGGAGAGCACCTCTGCCTGGAGCAATTGGCAACCTATGCAGACTGTACAGACACAGACCTCTTCAAGAGTGACTAACTTTAGTCATTAAAAGCAACAAATGAGTCCACACAGATTTTCAGGCTCCTACTTCAGTCAATAATGGCAAAAGGAACCTCCATAAAGGGATTTGTCCTAATCCATAGCACAGAGTAAGAGACAGAAAATGGAGGAGCTTGTTTTCTCCTATTGTCTGCAGAGGAAAAGCAGATAATGAGGTATAACAAGCTTGTTAAACAGCTGAGATGAATTTAGACTTCAATTTTGTGCATTCTTGTCCATCCTCCTGTAACTATGACTGGTCTTTAGAGGGGGCCCTGTACAAGCTTTGTCTCTGAGAAGCTGCTGGGACAGCTAAAACCAGACAGATAGCTAGGCAGCAGGTGAAAAGCAAGGACAGCCCAGTCCTAAAATTCACTCCCTAGTTCTCTCTTATTGAGCCAGGTGGATGTACCTATTAACACATCTTTCAGCGATGGATTGCTTTGTTAATCTTGATTCTGGAAATCAGTGGGAATTATGTTCTTTCTCTTCAGCAAGCTTTTTTTGTTGTGTGTGTGTGTGCTCCTGCTTTGAATAGGTAGTGAGTGGGTGGCAGGTAAGGAAGTGGTTCAAGCTTGACATGCAGGAGAACAGCAAAAAGAGCTCACAAAACCCTGTGACACAAAAAAACTTGTCATACTGAATGTGTCCATCATGACAGAGTAACTCAGATTTACATGGGGGAAGATGGAAAGATTGTTGTGGTAGAAACTGTATTGAAGTCACCAGCACAGTACAGAATGAGTCAGATTGTCTGAGTCAGGAGGGATCTGGTACTACAGGACTCAGATGTACTCAGGAAGAATCAAATTATTCAGCTTCTCTCTATGACTTTCTGCATCTTATTACAGTATTGATACTCCTCTCCTTGTGTATGTGTTTCTTGGGAGAGCTCAACTCACTTGATTGCTTGACACATTAGAGACCTAACTTGTTTCCCAAACATGACTTATCAGTATTGGTTTTTAGGGCACATCCATTTGGCTTCAGTTCTACACTTTAGGATTTGGGCAAAGAGTTTTATTCATTGGAAAAAAAAAAAAATACATCCATATCATAGAGTCTGCATAGTGACTGGGTATGTATTAGAAATAAATACGTTCTGATGAGACAGAAGGAATCACAGCAAGAAGTCTTCACATATTTAAAGACAGAGATACACTTCATTATTGGAGGTGGTACAAAGTTAGCAATTTGTTATAGAACTGAATCCATCAATGGAAATTATAAATGTGATGCTCGGAATTTATATAAAGCCATATGTAAAGTCATATATATGGTATATATGAAGGAAATGTTAAGAGAGTTCTCTTTTCTGAACATTTTTTTCTTTAAGGGCTGATGTGAAGGTAACCTTGCAATAAGAATAAAGTTTATTTCAAAAGTTTTCATCCTATTGAAAAAGTAGATACACTCCATTTCCCCCAGAAATCCAGTGATGTGTTACTTTGTACTCTATGAAATAGTTTGTTCAGAACTACTTACATAATAATAACACAATTTAAGCAACTGGATATTACACAGCATTTTTTCCTCTTCTAATTTTAGAAAAGGCTTCTTTAAGCTGTCTAGGCTTGTTTAAATTTTCTTGGTTCCAGTAAAAGTACCATTCTACTGCTCATAAGGGTGACTGGCAAAAACACATGTCAAGAGTTTCCATTCCCTTCTGCCTCGGTTGCTGTTCAGATTGCTTTGTAAGTTGGATTACAGCAATCACCTGTCTTAATGTCACATTGAGAATCAATATTATTTGACCTGGAATTAAAAAAAAATATTTTTATGAAGAAGGATGTGCATGAATTGGAACATTAATATGCTGGTAGATTATGTTCTCTTCTTGTTCTTTTTCCTATTAGACTATCCCCAGGAGTCATATCTCAGTTTAGTTATATGCAGCAAGGAATGGTACTGTTCTTTTGAATGTCTCCTGCTGCAAGGTTAAAGTGAGAAAGAAAACTTTCCTCACTGCTCTGTCTAGAAAGATACGTCCCAGAGGGATAATTTTCTATAGTTTTCAAATAACCTAACAGGCCTTAGACATGCAAAGCAAACTGAATCGACAGATTCAAAAGCTTGTTTCAAATTGTGATGTACATCTCAAAAACATTCTTGTGCTTTGCAACCCACTCAGCAGTGAGATGATCCCAAGCAGAACTGCAAACTAAGGTACGGTAACCCACCCATGCCCTCTACAGCTGAGGAGCAGAACAAGGAACAGTCTGCATGCATGAGAGCAGCTTTTCTCTGCAGGGCTGTTGTGTGGGTTAGGTGGCCTGAGTACCCCTGTGACCTGGTGATTTTGGATTCAGTGGCTTTACTAGATCAGTTCTTCACCACCAGGATTTAGATCCAGCTACCAGTTTAAGAGCCCTATTCCCCTCACTGAAACTGAAGGATGAGTGTGAGGCGCAGGAGCTTCCCACTCAGACAGCTGCAAATAGGCAATAGAATGTATGCTGTGCCCTCTTTCTTTCAGATGTACAAAAATGTTATTTGGACATTTCCTTATCCCATGGTCACTGAGGCCACAGCTGCTGCAGCACATTTCTTCCCCAATGCTAGTTTTACAGGGACTGTACAAATTTGGCTTAGTCAACCTCTCTTCTCTGGGAGACGACAAGTTTAGCGTCAGGACTGATAGGTATTTTGCTTAGCCAAGACACCTTCATTATCTGCTCATTTGCAATCTCTGATCCACAATTAGATCTGAGCTGACCCAGAACTCTATTGGTTTGCTCTGCTCATAATAAGTGCTAAAATATCTCAATGAACATCCAAATGTATTCTGCAATACCTTTAATAAAATGAATTTCTGCATCAAAGAGAAATTACTCAAATCTGAGTCAAGTTGTTCTCTCAGTAGAGCAAGCTGTATTTAAATGGGTAGCAATATTAACTTTGAAATGGCATCTGAAATAAATTGGGTAAGGACAACAGAATTGGAAGATCTGATGTTTTATTTTTCAGTTCTATTTAAAGATCAATGGCTAAAGGTTAATGTTGCTTGAAACAAGGAAAGCTTAGTGATGATTAGGAGGGTAAAAGAGGGACATAAAATGGAGGAGAAGACCTAATAAACTTGAAACAATAACCTGTTAGGAAGATTAACACTGGGGATTGGAAGTGAAAAAGGACAAAATTAACTTTAGACAAGGAAATTAGCAGAATAAACCAAACAAACAACATACAGAAAAGTAAAGATGAAGTAGGACACAAAGAAAGGAAGCAACAAGTAACCTGTAAAGAAATAGCATCACCTTCTAGCTTTACTTTTGTGTGCACTTGTCTATCTTTCCAAACATTTCTGGTGTGGAAGCTGTTACCACTGAATTTTGAGGAATGGCTCTTTAGCATTGCTATTTCTAAGGTAACACTGTGTATAAACCTGATTAGTCTCACACTGTTATTTGTTATTCTCTCTTCTGCTGTTTGAAATGATTCAACTATCCCATAAGAGAAAGGAAATGGTACCCATTGCCCAGATTAATGAGGTGTCTGGGAGCCTATGTCTCTCTGGTACTCATGAGACTTTGAATCTTAAAGGCTGTTCAGAGCCTTGGTTCCTAGCCTTATGTTACCAGTAAACAGAAGAGAAATATTATATCATATTTTCCCTGTACTGAGAATATCCTACTTGAATATCTACCTTGTCATTTCTCTGGAGGATTTAATGCATGATGAGTTAATACTGGATAGTCTGCTAGCACTAATAAATGGCCTATAGAAGACACTCAGGACTTTTTCTTAAGGAATAAGAATTGCAAAGTTAGAACTGAAGGCTTCCAGGCTTTACAGTCCAAGCTTCTTTGGTTGCCCTTGCATTGCCACAGTTGATCAGTAAGTATCCTAAAACTTTGGGGTGTTCTGTGGTACTGCTGTAGTGGCTCTTCATTTCAACAGAAAATGCTATGCTTGTTTCCTTTTGGTTGACTATCACCATAGATTGAAATGCATTGTCTTACACAACACCCATTCACATTGAAGTCTCAGAGCTGGTATGAAAGTGATTAATGGAGAACTGAAAGGGAAACATGCAGGTAGTACTTTGTGTGATTCTTATATTTGCTAATGGTTTTACTGGCTCGCTAGAAAATGTGAAGGTGACATGGTCAGGCTGGGTATGTACCTCCAAGCTAATGGAAAACCAGAGACTTTGGTCATAGTAATAAAGGTACAAGGTCTAAATGACACCTAATAGGTAGAAAAGATGATTAACTATTTTTACTGGCTTGGTGGAATAAAGTTCAAACCAGAGCACATCTCTGGTCCCTTTTGAGAAACATTTAGTTGAAGACCTAAATGAGCTTTCGTATGAAGACTGAGCTGCTCCCACTGGCTCTAAAGAGGTGCTTTTCATTTCAAGGGTACAGGCCATAATTTTGTCTTCAAGATGTGAAAATCAAGTCCTATGCATTTTGCCACTGATTCTTTCAAAAGCAGTCTACAATGCAATGCAGATGGTGCTTCACAGTGATAGAAAAACTGTGCTCAGTGGGGAAAAAGCTCATCTTCCCGAGTACATCTACCCTTGCACTGCCATAAAATTTCCCTTAAGATTTTCAAGTGCTTTATGGACATGAATAGCTCAGCCATGCAAAGCAAGATGGTTCCTCTCTCCCAAAGGAAGTACAAAGTTCTACAAAACTTGGAGTGATTTAAACTTTCTAGCATTTGGCCATGAGCTGTACCAGCAACCCACCGGAGGAAGATCAGGAGGCATTATTACGTCTTTCCACTCTGCTCTCTTCCTTTCCACCCTTTCGGGAGCACTATGTAGATGCTGCTTGAGAGACGTCACGTCTTTCTTTGTCAATTGCAATAATGTCAAGAGCCCTGGAGTACTTTAAAGCCCATTTGAGTCTGCTGTATGGTATTTTGAAAATTTCTAGATTGCTTCCATGTTTTGTGCGTATTAACTTGAAGACTTTTTCTTCAGACCTTACGTATTTATAGTGAAGTGGGTGCTTTTTCTAACTACTCTTGACATTTTGAAAATACAGGCTATGGAAGGTGTTCTCTTACTGTAATCTTCCATTAAAGAAAAGGGTGAAAAGTGGGAAAAGATGTAGTTTCTGCACCACAGCCATGCTGTTGTAGAGAAGAAGAATATGTATTGCTCTATTGGAACTAGACTTCTGAGATCTGAAGTCAAATGTAAGATGAAAAGTAGGCCCAAAAGATCAGGCTTAAAATTAAGTATGCTCTTTAATAAAACCCAGTTCACTTGACTAGCGCTGTATTTCACTGCAAAGTGTTTTACCTTGAGTATGCTCAAGTTCATGCACAGCACCAAATAGAAAGTGTCTAAATTTGAATCACAAAAAAACTAAGCATCATGGAAACACGTGAAAGCACCTCCTGAGGAGCAGAATGAGGGAGAAACCCAGACACCCAAATCTGAAGAACCGAGCAGCTGAATGCACTTCTGAAAACAGGTTAGTTTCTAACAGTGCATACAGTAATTCTGGTGAGTAGCTGTTTACCCAGTTACCTGGGCAAAAAAAAATTGTTTCTGCTTTTCCCCTTTAATTTCAAAGATTTGCTACTGAGTTCAGATGTGCTTTAATCTGTGGTGAAACACTCAAAGAAACAAAGCCACCTCATAACAGCTCAGCCAAATGAACCTGCAGTGTCACGAAAGAGCAGTAAAGCCTCATTTCCCTTTCCCACTCTTGATGGAGAGGGGTCCCCAGGTGTGGAGCACATTCTGCAGCCCATAAGAGCTCCTTCCATTTCTCCCTTCAACAAGACTATAATGGGAGTTGACTGGGCACTGCCTCTTTCTGGTGATAACATCAACCTCACACATCAGTGAATACAAGTCCAAATGGCTGGTGAAGATGTTGCTGCATGTCTGTGTCAATCTTAAGCAGTATGGTATCAAACACTGGTAATATTTCATCCTTTTCCAATGCAATAAAGACATTTGTTCCTAACTGCTTTGTCTTTGTCTCCTGTTCTCTTGATAAAGCTTCCTAGCAGCAGGGAAGCTTTCTGCTCCTGATCCATTCCTTGCACAATTCATGATGAACTAGTTGGTCCTGACCCTTGTGACTCCATCTTAAGCTGACAAAGAAACATATAGAAGTTACAGTAATAAAATTCCTGGTAAGATTCAACTTTAGCTACAAGCTTGTGGTTAAGAAGTCTTGGGTGACATGGTTTATTGTGAGGCATCCCTGCCCATGGCAGGGGGTTTAGGACTTGACGATCTTAAGGTCCTTTCCAACCCTAATGATTCTATGATTGATTCTATGATTCACTGTGTGAAACAGCTTTCTTTTGGAAAAGAATATTTTGATAAAAACAAGGGGGGGCTGTGCCTCAGATGCTATTTGGTTTGATGAAATTAGTCCCATCCAGAAAAATACTGAAAGTAAAATGTAATCTGCTTTAGAAATATCAAAATATAGGTTTTAATATCAAAATATTGCCATACCTTTTCATTTGTATTAGTATGAATATTTTTATAGTATTTTCAGGTCTGTTATAAATTTTACTTGATAGGCTTTGTGAAGAATATGTCAAGTTACAGTGTAAAATACAGCCAGCTATAGCCCAATGTTTGCATATTTTCTAACCTTTTACATACATTTTAAGTGCAGTAACCGTTGAATAGAGATTGAACTGGAAAAATAACACTAGCTTTTCATAATGCTCCTCGTTTTATCAAGACAAGAGCAGCACTCAACGCATTAACCCAGGAAGAGCTGTTTTGAGTAGCCCAGTGTCAACTTGGAATAATTTATATATATTAAAGTTACAATTCTATAAAAACTCTTGGAATTTCAGGCATTTTTCACTCAGCAAAAGATCTCCGGATTTCACCTATTTTTCCTAATTCAGAAAGAAATCAACTCTTCAAACATCAGTGTTCCCAGTGAATCCAGAGTTCCGCCAGACTCTAACAGCCATTGATTTTCTTTTTCACTGATTGGTTATGTGCATGTCAGAGGTCTGAGAAGTTCCACAGTCATCTTTGCACATAAGAGCCCAAGATTTTAGTGACAGCATTTACATACAGATCAGACAAGCTTTAAAGAAGTGCATCACCAGAAACTTCATTTTCATGCAAAACAGACAAGCTGTGTGTCCTCAATTACAGACATAAGAGGACAGGAAAGGCAGGGCTCAATTCAGAGATAAGCTGTTAAACTGTTAACAAGATAAATTAGGGACATTTTGCACTTATGTATGTGTGTGTGTGCTGGTGTTTTTAAATAAAAGGCAGTTATGGAGCTATATATATGGAGAGTTTTCCCTTTCATGTGGTTTAGTCCACTTCTAAACACAAGTCCTTAAATAAATGAATAAACATATTGATAACCTGACCACTACAACAACCCCTATTAGCTTACATTACAAATAAGTGTCAGAAACTTATGTTATCTTTTATTTTGTTTGTTTTTCTAAAGCCTTTGAATTATTTTAAAGATGTCAACACATTGCTGGTGTTTGAAAGCAAATCAGTGCCTCTTCCTTACTCTGCATTTCCATTGCATTTTTCAAGTGTGTGAGAAGATGTGAAGTTTTCTGGGGATTTCTCTTGCTTTTGTTGAATACGAGTAATCAATTCTAAGGATTTGAGAAATAGCATTCTAAGCACAGAGTTCACCATATCTACTTCTGAAAATTGCAGTCTTAAACCAATTCAGTGCATGAAAAAAAGGCAATACTCCTGCTGAAGGCAGGTAAATACAAATACTTTCCCCTTAATGGAATTTTCCAGCTCAGTGGGATCCCAGCTGAACATTGTGGAATAATTCTGAAGCTTTGTACAGGCAACAACTGGGGAGAGTATATCATTGAAGGGATGCAGGATGCATTAGGCATAATAAAATAATTTATTCAACTGGTGGATTTTTTCAATAGGAAGAGAACCATTATCAGAATATGTCAAGTTGTTGAACTCAAACCTTTCATGTGAATGCACTCATTTTGAACACTTATTAGGCAAAGGCTTCTTTTTTTCTGGGGTGAGTGGCTAAAAACAGTTTGAAGGACTTTGTTCCTTGCCAAGGAAATTCAATAGCCCAGTGCTCTGGGTATTACTCCAGCATGTGTGTCATCAGGTTCAACTCTCCACTCCTACAGATTGCTAAATGAATTCCAAAGTAACCAAAAGTCTGGCACCTAAACTCTTGTCTGTAGTGAACAGACTCTGATGTCTGATCTGGAGCTGTCAGAGCAGAGGTTTGAGGCTGACCTGGATTTGCCATCAGACTGAGGGAGCACCTACCCCTGGGACAGTACTCACCTATGCTCTGGTACCATATATTTAGTCTTTATTTTAACTAAAAGCTGACCTTAAAATATTAATATTGTAGAGGAGTAACTTCTCAAGTTCTGAAATTTATTTCAGAAGGTAGCTAAGATTCAGGGAAATTCTGTGAGGATACTTACACATCAAGCATAAGAAATACAGAAAACAGAGATAGTTCTGAAATATTTGCAAAGAACAAGTGAAAAATATCTTTTCCTCTTTTCTTCTCCCTTATATGAAAAGTGAAGGCCATTAATAATGACAAATTAAATACAAAAAAATCTGTGACTTGCCTAGGGCTGGAAAATGGGTCAGTAATTCAACTTCTGCAAGAATGCATTGTGCACGCTTCCCAGCTGCCTCTTTGCCTCCTTAGATTGTGTTATTTGTTTCCCTTACAGCCTGAAAATGCCCTAAAGTACAAAAAGGAACTTCTGAGAACCACATGTGATTACATAATGACAAAAAATGGGATTGTTTGGAATCATTTTGAAATTACTGAGCTACAGATAAAAATTATCTCCTAATTTTGTTGATGAGTATGGTAGTTCAGAAATATACCTGCAGCAATAAAAAGGGAAAATCTAAACATTTTTGCAAAGTTAAGCAGTTTAAAGCAAATAAAAAAGCAGTGACATCTAATTTACACCTGATTTACATAGAAAAACCCCAAACTGTTACCTGCATTAATTGTTTTTTTGTACATTTAGTAATGTTTTACTAATTTTACCTGGAAATCCAGTTGAAGTAATGAAATATTGCACTAACACCCGGTATCTACAGACTCCTAAGCACAGCTGCTCCTATTTTTAAAACCAATTTTTATCACAGCTTGAATGCAACAGGAAAATCAAAATACCAATTCATGAAAATATACTTGCATATGTTTCAAGATGCTTGTGTCAAAGTCAGGCTTATATTTAACACCCTCTTTGGACCAGATCTTTTTAATGTATAGTTCAGGATGCAGATTTCTAAAAGGAGAAAGACAAACCCAACAACTGAAGCCCCAGCAGAATGAAAGTAATAACCAAACTTTTGCAGACATGACTCTAACTTCTTTTTTGCCTCTAACTGTATTCAGGACCCGATTACTCCTCTTTTCCTCCTAGCTCAATGACAAGTACCTTGTCATTAATGAATCTATTTACTTATTTATAATAACAAACCCTAAAACCAAACTGGAATGCGTTCCTGGAAAAAAAAAAATAAATTAAAATAATCACAAATTACTTCATTGTGTTTTTAAAATATGAGCCATAGAACTGTGTACACAAAAGAGAGACTCACCAAAACGAAGAGTGCTGCATGGAATATTAATAGACATCCTGCTATAGAGATGTAGTTGGGACCAATAAGCCTATAAGAATAGGAAAAAACAAATGGTGGAAGATGACAGGGATAACAACCTGAAAAGAGTCCTGGCTAAACTACCTAAGCTAAAGCATCAGAAGAGAGAAACTTCTGATAGAAGGGGAGGAGGTAATCAGTTAGGAACAAGGATTAAAATCTCAGCATTACGGTATTTGAAGCAGGCAATATTAACCTGCTACGAAAGCTAGTCCTATACAGAAGTTAAGGCAAAAGGCACTCTTGCTTTTGTGACCATGTGCTGATGAGGACAGTAATTGGGATTTTCACTAGCCACAGGTAAGTGGAAATATTACGAGAAACTGCCCTCCTAATGGAGTCAGAGATCTGCAAAAAGAATATTATAGCATTTTCTTTCTACACTTCCATGCACCTTGAGCTTCATTTGGCTCCCTAAGTGAACATACTGACTCTTCTCTGCTCATGTCTTGCTTTCCTTTTTGCTGCCACTTTCCTTCTCTGGATCAAATCAGAAAACTTACCAAGGTCGTACCAACGTGACGTACATCCATACTTGTGTCTCAGTGCAGGATTCCCAACATCAATGCAAGATAGGGAAGAAATGTATGGAAAGGTTTTCCTGCACTTCAGGGAGACAAGAATGACTGAGTTTCACCTGTACTGCTTTAAGTCCTTTGCCAGCATTGCAGATGCTAAAATCTGTAGTGTCTCACTACTCTGAAGCTATTCATTCCTATGTAACATCTTCCTGGATGCATGCTTGACATTTTCACAGCCTTTCTGACTCTGGTGTTGCTAAGAATCAAATAACACTTGCCATAAAAAGTGTGTTAAGTCTATTTGCTACACCAACATTGATATCCATCTCCCGTTCACCTCACCAGTCAAATGTGTGTGTGTAAGCACACTATAAACCCAAGTAGATTAGAACTAAAAAACTATATATTAGATTGACACCAAGAAAGTGGAGTTTAAGGACTAAAGTGGCTGATCCATCATTGTTGAAACACAATATTCCAAACCTTCTACCCTCAAAGCTGACCTTCCCACCTTCTGAGCATTCATTTCTCACTTATTTTTGTGCCTATAGATTCCATAATTTAATACCTTTCACAGAAGAATACATGTAACGTTTATTTGTCTTGGAGATGCAGACCAGCATGCCCAGGGCAGAAGTAAGTAGTTTGTTTACTACTTAATGGCAAAGTGGTTGAACTCTAAAAAGGGCACCAATTATGTAAAGACAAGTAGGAAGCAAGCAGCAAAGAGAAACAGCCTATTCAAAATTCCACATTGTCTACAAGTACAATATAATATCCACAATAACCTTCTGCCATGGTAGACAAATAGAGATAATTAATGCCTTCAAACTCCAGTTAGAAACAGGATCTATTGCCTTCCAATCCTGAGCCTAATATCACAAGACCATATCCGAGCAGGTAGAGTGGCAAGTGCTGGGACATTTTCCCAGGAAAGGTGGTGGAATTGTGATAAGGAAGTTCTGAAGAGGCAAAACAAATGTCTGAAGTAGCAAAATGTCAACGGATCCTGAGTCCACGCTGGCTAGTTGATTCCTCAGCTTTCCTGGGAAAAAATTTGAATCATAGAACACATATAGAGATGAGGAAATATGAGAACTTTTTGGAAATTAAATCTTGGCAAACATTTTACCTGTAATATTGATTGGTTTCTTACTGCAGAAAATACTCTTATGAACAGGGCTGCAATTTCATATAATCTCACAAATAAGGACCATTACAGTTCTGTGAATTTCTCCCTCTGGTGGAGAAAATGAGATAAACAACTGATAATATTTCAATCAGAAGATAATCTTCCTATAGCTTGGAAAATCCCACTGCTCAGACATGAGTTTCTCTGAATAAGCTACCTACAGTGAAGCTGTACGCTTCCTAACTCTGGGGCAGAGAGATCTCCAGCCTCTGTGCAAGCAAACGTTGCAAAGATTTGTTTTCCTGACAATCTCCAGGAATGTAGGTTTTACTTTCCCACCCTAATCGATACCAAAAAGAGAATGTCTTTCTTCCCATGAAAGAAACTAAAAAAAGCAACAAGGCCACAGTTCCTCTTTCAAGTTTTCTTTAATTTTGTTCTAAAAAAAGTGGTATTTTACTGAGGTTTTGGGGCACAACTTCAATTTACCACCTTACAACTATTTGAACTGCAAGAAGGAGCAATACATGGACTGATGACAGTATGAAGAGGGTAGCACAAAGGCAGCCACTCCTGGGAGTTCAGTTAGTACAAGGAACCACATGCTTTTTTAGGGCCATATTCTTTTACATGTAGCAAGGGTGCCTGCTGCCCTTCATAGGATGTGCTTCAAAGTTGTCAATTGCTTGGCAGGATGCATAGCTGCTATTTGAGCCATTCAGTAGACAGCTCATCATCCAGTATTTCAAAATGGGTCCATTTTGCTGAAGGCATTTGTGAAATAGAACATTTGTGCAATCAGAAGGAAATGGGCTTATTTCAAACATCCTGATGATTCTTAGTACAGCATTCACCAGCAGAGTACGAGAGCAACTCATAGCCACTGAGGCCAGTAGGCAGGCAAGTAGATTTTCCAAGTGAGGTGTACCAGGGAACATGCTACAACATCTCAGATGCCGTTGGCTGCCTACATTTACGTGCACATACCCACATGTTGATGTTTCACAGGAATAAAGGTTTTGCTGCATGTGCATGGATTGACCAACGTCACAGCACACATTGCTGATAAAGGATTTGCCTTCTGGTGATATTTCCTCCCACCAAATAAGGAGTATGGGTTATATTAAATATATTAATTATAATTTAAATCCCACCCCCAAAATTATGTCTAATTATGGAAGCAAGAAGGGGGGGAGAGTACAAAAAAATTAAAGATTACAGTCTGGTAAGAAAAGTACCTAGCAATTTTTGGAACATAAGGATGTTAATTACACACTGTTGCCCTCTTTGAATTTTCTGTCTAGGTAATCAACTCTCTACATTCATAAAGTCTTTGGGAAAGAATTTCAGCCTTTTGAATTAATACTGTGAGAAAAACACCATAAACAAGCTCCCAGAATAATTATTGTTTTCCACAGAGGGCCAGATCACATGGAAATGTCATAAAATGAGATGGAGACAGAGCCTGAACCCTTACATGTAGATAATTCTCCCAAACTGACTCTGTGCCATCAAACAGTAACTTCAGAGGCTGTTTAAATACGACAGTATTGATCTGGTCAGTGCTAAGCCACTCAAAATCCTTCTTCAATTGCATATTGCTTGACAGCTTAGCAGCTCCAAGTCATTTCTCAGCAAGAGAGACTCAGCAAATGGCTTTTATTGTGGTAAGGTGAAAGATATCAAATTATTCACAGATTAGTTTATTTGAAGCCAGCACTGCTCTGCTGGCCACAGTGCGCCTGTGAAGCTGCCCTGTCACCTCTAGCTCCCTTTTCACATGCCTCTTCCCCAGTTCCAGGCTAAGGGGCCAGTTCCTTCCATGGCAAGTTTGGGGGATGATTTCATAGTTCACCAGCAAACCTTGTGACTGGTGTACAAGGGAAGGTGCAGAAAGCTGGGTCCAAAGTTCATCCCACCTTTCCCAGCTGGGTGGGCACAGGGAAGCCTCACGTGAAAAGGTTTTCACACACTGCTGCATGCAGAGCAAAGAGAACACGGGGAGCAGGAGTTTCTCCTGCCATCCTAAAGCATAACCAGGAATTGCTACCAGAAATATTCTTTAAAACCTCCAGTGCTGAAGAAACTCAAACACGCCTCGACAGCGTCTAAACCTTGCCTATCCTTATTCAGACTTTTCCTTCTTTATATCCTAGTTAACTCTCTTTGCTCTTAAGCCCCATATTTATGAACATGGCGCAGCACAGATCACTGCCCATGAGATAAAACCCAAAACCTTTTACGGAGCTGGAGGCTTATCAGACTTTCCATATCACTTTCCTCTATGCAGGAGAAACAAATTAATTTCTTTCAACTTTACATTACAGTTTGCCCTCCCCAGACTCTATCGCTTTCATAGCCTTTAGCTGTTAATAACTCTTCTGTAATTATTGTAATTTAGAAGCTGCTCCCCGGTAATCACCCCCTGATGTATTAATGAGGGTGGTTATACGCACTCTCAAAATTTGAATAATATTTCAGAAGACCTTCTGTGGACAGCACTATCAGACAAGAAAACAATGTCATTTGAGTCATGGAAGTTTTTAAATGCTTTGTGAATCTGTTTTCATATCAAAATACTGACTATGGCATGGTAGGAATTTGATACATCACACAGGTAAGTTAAAGGATTCTGAGCTTGACAGCAACACTTTCTGAAACAGAAAAGGTCTGGAAAAAGAGCAGATTTGATCTTGTGCTGAAATGATAATTTCACAAAGCAACTGATTCATCTTGAAATATCCAGATTGCTGAAAAGACTGGAAAGCATTGGCTTCAAAAAGAGAAAGAAGCAGAAATGCAATAGTTCTACTTATTGATCTGATCTAGTTACAACCACTATAATGTTGGGGTTTAAGTATTCTCTCTCACTTGATGGGGATTCATTTGGTAGGATAGAACACAAAGTAACTCAGCACCAAGTGACCTGGATCCCCCCTTACCAAACTGATCAGAAGTTTGGGGGTTAGTCTTGTTATCATCTGATTTTCACTCAGATGTCCTATTCAGCTCATTAAAACCCTATTGAAAATCCTGAGGAGTAAAGGACTGTCTCTACAGGTATAACAGAATGACAAGGACCCTTGTCCTCGGGGAGGCAATGATCTATAGGTTTTTCTGAACAGCTGTTTATTCCTGTGGAAAACACAAGAAGAAAGATCCTCTTGTGATAGCAGTGACAAATGTATACGATCCAGTAGGAAATTGTTGCTTGCACAGTAAACATGTAATGCTACCAAATTTCAGTCTACTCAGATTGTGGGATGGAGTTGGCACAGAGGATGTCTCCCCTCCTGTTCATCCTTTCCCTGGGCAAAGAGTGGACATACCAGTGAAGATCTGACATTGTCCCTATTTTCATTTGTGATGCGAATGGACAAAGAATTTCTTTCACTCTCTGTATCCAGGCACTGCACTTCAGAAAAGTAAGAACTATCTCAAGACCTCTGTGGTCCTGATAAAAACATTGACAATTTTTTTCTATTAGTTTACAAATGTTACTTGTTTCCCAAGAGCCTGTCCAACTTTAGAATAAATAACACATATCCCCAATGAACAAAAAATGCCCCTAAAGCAAAACCCTCAAAACCCCACATAAAATTCAGGGAACACCCCCAGCCATCTTTAGAGTTGAAAAGATTTGTGGATTCCTGCATAGGTCTGCTATATAAACCTTTAGGCATCTGTCCTGCAGCTATACAGACTTAGCCTTTAGTAATACTTTACTGACTTTAAAGTTTTTAAGTTTCCCCAAGAACTGAACTTCTCTGGAACAAAATGCAGGTAAAAAACCTATGCAGATGTTCTCTGTCTGTCTTCAGGCAAAAATAAAAATGTGCCTTAAATTGCAGCTAAAGAGATTATTTATAAAACCAAAATCTAAGCTTGACGCTGCAAAATCTACAGAAAGTCCAAGCAAGGACTCAACCCCAATGAGTAGAGCTGGGAGGGATCGTGCAGGGGGCCATGGTCTGATGCACTGTTGCACTATCAGCCACACCAGGGACTGACCGCATCACTGTTGCTGGAATTACACCAAATCGAGCTTTGGCAAGAGAAGGAGAAATTAAGTGCTGATGAGCAGAGTGCCCTGAATCACTCTGGTTCAGACAGGCTGTTAATCTGGCCAGCTGAGGCCTCCTAGGAGCACACAGTGGTTGCCTGAAGAAGGGGAGAAAAAGCAAGACTGAGATGCTTGCAGAGCAAAGAACATGGCAGGAACAGGTTTTAGGGTACCCTTTCCAGTCAGGAGGGCCCTGTGTGATTTAGAAAGTACTGAACCAATTTTAAAAAAGGAAACTGTATTTAAAAAAAAATAATTCCAGAGTTATTTGCAGATGTATCTGTTAGTTGTGTAACTACTCTGAAATGGGTGTTTCCAGATGAGGCAGTGCCCTACAGCGTACAGCCAACATAATGAGTCTGTTTATAGTGTAATAGTGTCTTCAGGAAATATTAGCTGGGCTGCTGCTGTGAAGTTCAGCCTTTTTTATCAGCAAATAATTTTCTCCCAGTAGTTTGCTGTTGGGCCAAATTGCAGTGCTGAATCTGAAGAAAATTCTCTCCCACCATTACATGCATGAATTGGAAATTCAAGGCTACCAGTAATTTCTTGATCAATCAGTAGTACTTCTGACAGAAGAAAACCTGGATAACAAAGCTGTGGTGATTCAGAGTTGGTACAAAGTGAGTACAATTTGTTTCTCAAGTAAAACACCCCCAGATTACCCATGCAATATAGGGCAGGTTATTGCCTGTACTGTTAATAAACATTGCTCTACCACAAAGATGAGTATCTACCATCAGAGGCAAATCATACGGCATGTCCCACTGAAAGTGTAATTGTGTTAATCTGGCTACTCTTCTCACCATTACTGGACATGAAAACTGATAGACTAACAATTATCCAGGGATGACTGCTTTACGAGATGGTACAAGTATGATTTTGTTTGATTCAAACAAATACATATTTCTTTCTCACTAGGAAAGAAACAACAAAAAGGTTTTTCATATTTTCTAACTTTAAAGATTCAGAAAACAAACAGTAGAAAATAAAAGCTAGGCATTAGCTCAATCTCAAACCCAGTGGGAGCAGCTCTTCAAGTCAATGGGTCAACACAGAAGAGGTTTTCTTAGCTCACTTCAGTTTCCACACCCTCCTGAGACATTCCCACCTGACAGCTCCTCCCACAGTCTGTGAAATATTCCTTAACGAGGCTTTTCCAGTCTAACCTGCTAAAACCCTCCCAGTTTCCATAGATTATTGCAACATTATTTACAGCTGGAGCAAGCGCTTTCAACAACATCTCCCAGTTGAGCAGATGTCTCTTTCTTTGACTATATAGGCAAAAGCACTTTCAAAAAGAAAAAAAAACCTTTTTAAAGTTATAATGTATAGAGCAACTCATGTTTTTCAGATCTTCAAAACGAGCATAAGGACCTCAGTTTCCCACAAAATAGAGGAAATAAAACCTCAAAGAAACAAATCACCAAAAAAACCCACCACATAATCTTTTCCTTTGCAGAAAGAAAGAAAACAAACTCTGGGGTAAAAGAGGTTGACTTCTTGGCAGATCCAGTTCACTGACAGGAATCTGGTAATAACAGACCAATTCCTGAGTTCTAAGGCCACACATCCTCTTCTCTTTCCCCACTTGCTTTTCACATCCATACAGAAGGTTCATTTACTGCTTTTACAGAGCCTTCAGTCAGGTTGTTATTTTGCTCTCTTCAAGCTGAAAATTGAGGCTGTGCAAGTGCTGCATCACAGCCATTTATGACCTGAACACAATCAGACTCTTCCTCTACTCAGAAACCTTACAGGTTTGGGGTTTTTTTTCCTCCTTGCTTATTTGAGAACAAGTAGATACGTGGCCTTAAAACTAACTTTTTCTAGTTCAGGTTTTTCTTAGCTAGGCAATATTGGCATGTGGTGACACCTGTATTGACAGCAAAGTAAACTCTGTGTTTCTTAAAAGAAATATCTTCTTTTTAAATTTACCCCAAAGGCTCAAAAGTTGTTGGTGGAGAAACATTTGTAATTTTAGTCCTACCTAAGAAAGTGAAAATTATTCAATGTCTTCTTAAGTCATAAACCCCAAACTGCAGTGGGGATGTTCACAACTTATCAGCAAACCTCTCGCCTACATCTTAGGACTGTAAATTAATTTCAGGTTACTGCTGAACATGAGAATATAGCTAGGAACAGGGATGCAGAAAGGGAGAGAGGCTGATGCCCAGGTTTCGTGCGGGAAAGCACTGAGTTTAGGTATTGCATTCATAAAGCAGCTGAACTAAATCTCAGTTTTTCACAAAACCTGATTTTGCTGATTGCAGAGGGTGAGTGACCACACCTGGTAGCAAACTGCTCTAGCCTGGCTCAACATAAGCAAGAAAAAGTGTAAATAAATTAAACCCACAGGGGAGAAAGCAATTGCCTGGACTGGCTTTTTCTTTCTCCTGCAGTGTGTGTTATCTGTGTTTTCTGATTGTTTCTCACACTTCCTACTAAAATCTTTGATTCCTACTGACTACTTTTTGGACATCATTTACAGTGTAGTAGAAGGAGGATTTAAAAAAATGTATTTCAAGCAGTTGACTTTCTGGAAGGCTGAGAACAGCAAGGCTATTGTGCAATGACAACACCAGGGAGCAGATGGTGACATTGATGCTGGTTACCAAGAGGGATGAAGCTCTCAGTAACTGATGTCTGTGGAGATGATTTTATATATATATATATATATAAAATCTCCATATACAATCTGTTTCTTTTCTGCATATTCCTTTAGTTCTAGCCAATATCCAATCCCTTTTCCTGTAACCTCTTGAATCTTTTTGCCATTATAAAAATGAAGGCCATTTTCATTATCTCATGTCCATCATGCATATCTGCATGTACCTTGCTGGTGTAAGAAAATAAGCTAGAAGTACAGCACAAAGTATTTCAGTAACACTGTCATAAAGAGTGTGCCAGGGGTTCCAATTTAGGAAGTCACATCTGCTCAAGCACGTTATCAGAAACTGCTGCCTTGGTGCAAGGTGCTGCTGAAGTGAATATGTGCTAATTCCTAAGCTGCCACAAACCCTCTCCAGAAGCAGGTGGGAGATGGTACTTCAGCCTGCGAAGCTAAACATGTGGAGGTGACACACACCTGGCTCTGCCACCCATCCCAGAAAAACACTGGCAGAAAGCCAGGTAGGCTGCTTGAGGTGGGAAAAGTTGTTATAAGGTGCCAGGGCTGAGCTGTCAGAGCCCTCATCCTGGTGTCAGTCCCATCACACCTCAGGAAATGAAATGATACATGAGACACTACCTGTGAGGCAAGTGGGGACAGACAAACACCACACTTACCAATCAAATCTGTCAAGTCTTACCTTCTCCAAGGCGAGAGAAGGACAGGCAAGTCCAATAAAGGCCATTGCTTTTCAAGAAAAATGAAAACACACTGACTGAATTTTAGATCCACTGAGAAGTTTTCCTTGGACTGGACCCGCTAATTAGGTCAAGTTTGAACAGAGCCACTGATTTAGAATACTTTAAAAAGCACAAGAAGATAAAAACTCATAGCTTTTGATGTTGAGGCAAAACACTATGGTATTTGCCAGTGAAACATATTGGTGCTCCACTCTGACCAGCAGACAGCCAGTAGAGCTGGCTTATGGCATCTGGTGCATGATGGTGCAAGATACTCACACATTTAGGATGTTAAGCTATGAAAGAAATGCCTTCAGATCCTGATACCTCAATGGCAAGAAACAATTGCAAATAAACAAGATCAAACTTTAAAGTATCTAAGGATTAGAAAGATTTTGTGATGCTAGGCAGTGAACCTGCAGGGCATCCTGAAGAGTCATAGTTTTCAACGGAGATCACAGATGTACTTTCAGTGCCAGTAATGAGAAGAAACAGTATGTTTAGGAGTGCAAGGATATTAAGAAATTATTTTTGATGTGTGAGTCAACAAAGCATAGAGTATTAACCATGTATGACCCTTATGGGCTGACTCTGGGCTTTGCCTCTGGGGGAAGAATAAGAAAGCACACAATTGCTGGTGCTGGCAGGGAAGCAAAGGAAAAAGAGCTGTAGCAGCAGCAGAGCTATGGGGGTCCTAAATGTATGAGCTACTGTGCATATACCTTCTCTGGGGGGAGCCTGCACAATCCTAGAGCATAAACAGTAACAGCTGTTTGTATCCTCATCCTGCTCTGGGTAACAGGGGAGGTCTTTCTTATCATTAAGAGAAATATTAAAGAGTATGTATATCAATGTCCCATTTTTTCCCCTTAAGTTTCCAAGTTTTTAGTAGGCCACAGAGAATAAAACCCACAACAACCAAAACAACGGAATTCTGTTTAGTCTTTTAAAAAACCACACATTTCACAAAATCCCCCAAATATTTTGTAAAATTTTAAAATGAAAAAAGTAATTTTGTAGCAAATCAAACCAGCACCAATGCTCATTAGTACCACCCAGCATTAACCAGTGCGCTTCCAAGGCAAAACCCTTCGAGAATCTAGTGAGAAGATAACACAGTTAAGAATTTAGTTTGAAGAAAAAAAACAGTATTCAATTTTAATAATTGATAATGTTGTGCTTGAATATGCTCTATCATGTATGAGTATCAGGCAGGAACCCAGTCCAGAATAACTAGATCCTGTCTTTATGACCTAGACCTTTATAGACCAAACTCTGCAGTTCCCTGCTGTCTCCCCCAGGAAGCAACGCAGTATTTGGCACCACAGCTTACTTGCTACCTTGCCCACATTAATTTAACACAGGCCAAAGTCCATGAAATTAATTCATGTTACTTTTTTCACACTGCAGCCACCACACAGTCACAGCTTTCTTCAAATGTTTCCTCTGATGAATTAATTCTAAAGCTCCATGTCTCACTGCTGCCTGCTAGTGCTTTCCCTTGGGCAACTCTCCCTTGTGCTACTTACTTCACCTGGTGTCTCGTTGAGCAGGACAGCAATTATCCAGTGTAGCTTGCCGAGTATAAACCATTCCAAAGGGGTAAAATCCACAGAGGAGCACTGAGTTGCCTGCAGGCTTCTGTAAGAAGCCCCTGGCAGAGAGATCTTGAAAGGACAGGCATGAGTTGGGTTCCATCTGGTGGCCAGAATATCACTTGTGATAGCCACAGACTCCGAAGTGTCCACCTGCATGGCACAAGGACTTGCACGAGCATCCAGAGAGCACACATCACACTATAGCTGTAGGAACCTGAGGAGCACGGAGGAGACAGAGAGAAGCTGCTGCCCTGCAGCCTTTCTGGGATTAGCTGAGTGCTGGGACTTGGCCACACCTGAGCTGCAGCTGGGAGAGGAGGTTGCGATGCAGCTTTCTCCAGTCATGGTGCCCAGCTCCTAGGAAGATGTTTAAAGGTCATTTGTACCTCCTCTGTCTTTTAGGGCTTTTTTTATGGGTTGTATAAGGAAGAGAATCAGCTTTTGGAGGTTCCCACCCTCATGCCGTTTCATGGCTTACAAGCTCGGGGATCACTCTTTGCAGAGTGCTCAGCACCCCAACACAGTGATGGTCTGGGGCTGAAATAGAGGCACGTGCTCACTGCTGATTGAGCTCATAACTTCTGCTGCCACAAGGGTATGTGGGTGCTTTGGTCTCTGAGAAATCACAGCATATATTTGAGCCGAACAATGTCTGTTCTCAGAATGAACCAGTGCATCTTCCAATTGCAGCAGTGGCCTCTCTACTTGATACTCAACCATGAAATCATTCCCAGCAAGACAACTGGCCGCAGTGATTGGTCCCAAGGAGGAGCTCTGTGCTGTTTGTTAAGTGTTTGAAAAAGCATTCATTTTTGTTAATACATTTGCACTTCCCACCTAAACATAGAACCGCAGTGAATTATTGTCATAGGAATATTCACCCTTGGGCAAGTCTTGGCAACATAGCTCTGCAAGAACTTTCTGTCAAAGAAAAACAACCACCAGATGTCATTGCAGGATAAATTATTTAAAGAATCACTATTCAAAGAGCACAAAGCAAGCCCAGATTATTTCACTGGTCCTGCAGCAACCCCATGCAGGTCATCATTGGGGCCATATGTCCTGTTTTCTTTTACTCACAATGAGAGGAACTGGGAAACTGGATCAAAGTTACAGGCTGGATTTCACATTAAGTTAAAGTCAGAACAACTAGCCACATGTTGTACAGTTCAAACTGCATTGTTGCTTCAGCAGTATATTTCTTCTTACTTTCCCCCACTTGTAACAGCTGTGCTATTAAACATTACCCCTGTGTAGAGACATTTTGATTCCCAGCTTGATACTGCCCTGTTTTCAGCACTACTGGATCTCTTGGAAAAACATACACTGGTGAAAATCAACGAATGACATGTATCATCAGTCACTTATTCTTGGCCAAAACCTCATTTCTGCAAAGTGAATGCTGATTTTCTTCTCCCCAGTCATTCTAAGATACAAGTGACACAACCCTTTTGCCACTGTCAGAGTCATTGTTCTGTGCTGGAAACAGCCGTAAAAGTTCACCAACTATCAATAGCCTCTTCAACATCGTCTAAACAGGCATACCAAAGACAGTCATTGCAGAGAGTTTCATAAGTATGAATAAATCTGTATTCATAAAGTCTGCATGGCAGAGCAGTCTTTTTTATGATGACACTATTGCCCTAAAACGTGAAACAAGTTGCTGAAATCAACACCGCTGCTCCTTTTTATGTATTACATGTTAGCCACCAGGCAATGATCCGTGCCATAAAACACATGGCCCTTCATGTCTCATTCTTCCCCCATGCGTGAAAGCTGAAATGCTTTTCTCTGCACCACTGAGCTTGAAGAAAGGATTACTGTTTTCATCACCACCAGGGCTGCTCCTACAACAATATGGGAACGAAGTCCAACGGGCAGAGAAGGCTAGGTAGCCTTTGGAGACTTGTGTGGTCACTGTGGCCTTCAGAGCTGCCTTGCAAAGGGCAACTCTGTTATTCTCCATAGTTCTGCAGAGCTTCTTTCCTCTGGTCTGGAATTTGGGAAGGGGAACCCCAAAAGGGAACCTCATGGTCACCCTTTACAGTGCCTACTCAAGAAAACTCCCTACAGAGTTCCAGGGACCCTGTGCATCTGTTTGATTGGCAAAACATGATTAGAACACACAAAAGGGGTCCAGCTCCTGCTCCATCTCCAATGAAGTGTTGTTCCAAGGCAGCTCATGGCCCTTCCCAAACAGCTCCAGATACTCATTGCAGCCCTCCAGCCATGTACCACAGAATCAGAGATGAGGGACACATACTGGGTCTCCTCCCTCCTTCAGGTCCATGTGTGATACACTGACATAAAGCAGCCTCGAGTGGCTGATAGAGTCCGGTCCATCTGGCACAGAGCTGTGCACCTGAGCTTATGCTCATTCCTGCTTACTCCAACC
Source organism: Bolborhynchus lineola (assembly GCA_025448015.1). Classification (NCBI taxonomy): domain Eukaryota; kingdom Metazoa; phylum Chordata; class Aves; order Psittaciformes; family Psittacidae; genus Bolborhynchus; species Bolborhynchus lineola. The sequence goes on from JAOEHX010002353.1 coordinate 57,953, forward strand.
AGATGGACAGCTGAGATAAAAATCAGCTTTCTGCACATGGTGGTACACCAGTGTTCACATCTCAGAGCTCCTCTGCCAAGACCTGTAGTGCTGCACTCTGTTCCTAGGCTATGGTTTCCCCAGTAACCTGTTTTACTGTATGAAGCAAATGAGCATTCATAATTATAAAATACAAATAGGGAGCACCTCTGCTTTGTGAGAGCTTTATTGGTATTGCGGTTGATATTCCTGCTCCAAAGGGAGTTTGAATTCCTGACCAGCAGAGGTCCTTTCTAGCCAACATTTCTCTGGTTCTACTATTTTTCTGTTTGTTCCTCTCTTTGTTCAAGGAAGGAACTGGGAAGCGAGAATTGTTATTTTTGGTGAATGAGAATTTTAACATTTAGAATTATATGCACAGTATTTTGGATTCTTTTCCAGGTCAAAATCTCTTAAAAAGCAGAGTATCAGAGAGAGAAGTTATCAATATGCATATCCAGTTATGTAAACGGATGTGAAAGTGCAAGTGAAGATGTGCCTGGATGTCATGTCCAACAATTTGCTTTGTGTGTCAGTGGGGGGAGAAGAGGAAAGAAGGTTTTTATAATGGTACTGCAGCCACATGAAGAGAACAAAGGAACAGTAAATAATTTGATTACTTATTGAAAAGAAAACTGACATTGATCTTTGAGCTATTCTTATAACTGTGTTGGGGCTTAGGTACTACGTGTTCAGGGGGATTTCTGAAAGGTGTCACCCAAACAGATGCCACTTTTGCTCCATGTGACAATCCAGTTTGGTTTTGACCTTTAAGACACAAATGCAGCACAGGATTACTCTAAAGCCAGGACTTCTTCAGTAAATAATAATGCCTTTGTTTCGAAAGTTACAGGATGCATTTTCTCTCCCAGAAGGTCTCCCACAAACCCTCGGAAGAGCCTATGGTTCTCTACAGATCACATTCTCACTCAGTGTATATAAAATTCAGGAGAGTCCTGTGGATATGAGCAGAGCATCTGTCTCTTGAACTCCAAATCTAGACCTAATAGTGACATGTTGTACATGTGTTGATGTGTGTTGGTTCCTTTTATCAGGAAGCAATATGTTGCATGCAAATCCTTCTCACTCAGTTCCCCTGCAGCTCACCACATCTACCAGGGACCTAGGATGAGGGAATAGCACCTTTTCAGAAATTTCACAGATGGTAACATAACACAATGTTCAGGGAATAAAAATATGTCCTCTCCATCTGAACTGCCTTGGATCCATCCTGATCTTATGACATTTGTACTTGCAGGCTTAAGGTGCAACCAGCTTAGAAATAAACATGTTGAGTTAATAATACATCTGAAATATAGTTACAAACAGAGTCAAAGTAAATTACGGTTGCAAAATTAAATGCTGCCAAGTTAGGAAATGCTGCCCTAAATCAGCTTTTTTTGGATCATACTGATATGTATCATCGTTAATTGCATGAACACATACTGTTTCTTCCACTGTCTCATGAGCTCACAGAATGGATGATATTCATTTAGTAAGCAGTTGTTCCATACTGTGCTTTATTTATTGCTTGTGTATTATTTATTGCATGAATTACTGATTTGTTAAAAAATCAGGATTATTCTTTTTTCAGCTGAGATCATACAGGAAAAGGACACCTAGAAATCAAACAACCCTATTCTTTCCTGCCTCCCCTCTAAAAGTGAATAACCTAAGAAGTATACCTCCATGCTGTGAGACTGTCTTCTTTCATGTTTCCCAAAATTCTTCCATTATCCTTATCTGCATGTTTATCTATACATTGTCTCCTGGTTCAGACTGGAATTGGCTTGGGATTAAATACCTTTATGCTTTCATCTTGCCAAAACCAAGCAGTTCTTCAGCAATATTTGATTCTTATAGATTTCCTTGTGAGCAAGTGTTTTGTCTTCCTTCTTCCAGGACATTCTTGAGGCTGTTCAGTGGTCACAGGAGGAGCATACAGCTCTCAGGAGGATATGACAGTGACAGGTGATTTAGAAAACTCCAAGGCTGATCAGTTTTAATGGAGACACTCTAAGGTGCATCAGGCATGGGGAAGCTGTATCATTCCACCATCTGATTTTCTGTCTGTGATTATTGCAATCATCATGTTTATCCAAATGCATAACCCAAACTGGAAACAAAAACTGAAACCTCCAAATTTCCCTCCAAACCCCTACCACCACCACAACAAAAGATACCTTCCTGTGAATAAGGAAGCTTGAGGAACAGACATAAGCAGCTAAACTATCCTGCAGCTCCTGTCTGCAGGGACATTCACATGAAGTTGCTGCCGCAAACTAATAGCCTGTGCTGACTCATTCACAGAATCATGTAGGCCACAGACAGTAATTATCATGTCATAATTATCACTTCAATAGCACAAAGAGTGCACAGTTATCTGATATGATAAAATAGTTCAATTAATTTTAAACAGAGGGAAACACTAGTACATCCTTACAGCCTGGCTACAGAGACAAAGCAAGCTGTCAGAATTAGATTATTGATTTTATGTTCTCTTCTGGCTTTATTAATTTTTGTTCATGCATTACAGTCACCATTTTTCATGCACTTAGGAGACTTTAATTCTGCATAATACAGAAGAAGACGACTAAGATTAGATATAAATTCATGAGAGAGATAGACAATGGAAAGAGAAGTAAACTGTGGGTAATATTTAGAGTGGAGGTATTGTTGATTTCAGGAAGCAGGAATCTGTTCCCACAGGGAGCAAAAGGTGGTGAGATAAAAAGAAGAGAGGAATTGCTTATTGTTGTCAGCGACAGGGCTTCTGTTTCTCTTTACAAACTAAAAGAGATTGCTGCAAAATTAAAGTGTGTATCTGAAGCAAAGGAAATCCACAACAGAATAGAACAAAAGTATCCTTTAATGACAACACTTCCAATTTTTGCAGCCTTTGGGTTTGTTCCTGTGGTATGCTGCAGGCGCAAATGTTGTGTAGCGTATCAGAGGGACTCTCTGCAGTGTTACCTGATCAGTCAATGATTTCCGTGCTTTTAAACAATGTGGTGAGCCTGGGAATCTTATAGGAAGCCTAATGTTCAAGGTTGTGCTAAACTAATTCTTTTAGCATCAGAAAACTTTCAAATACTCATTGAAACTCGCATTGCGTTACCATGGTTGCAAAACATTTCATATTCCAGAACTATTGCCTGTCAGCATGGCTCAAAAAATAATAGAAAAGTCTGAAATAAACAGTTCAGAAAAGAATTGGGGTTAAAGAATTAAGATTAGGGTTAAATTTAGGGTCAGTGATTCTCCTGTTTCCTAATAAGAAAGGCAGAAAGAGCCTTGTAAGAGGGAAGCTGTATTTAAGAACCACAGCAACCAGAAGATCCCAGGATATATCTGCAGTGCAGATCTTGCCAGCTCCAGGAAGGAAAAAGCACACAGCTGCATAGTGGTCTGCTCCTGCCCGTGCTGTGCTGACACTGGGCTGCAATCTCCCTGTTGGGCTCCAGGACTTCTGGCAGCACAGAAAGCGAGAACTTGTGGGAAGGTGGCAGAGGACTGCTATCTCCTCAATCTCAGGCGCTACAGCTGGGGTTTAATAACAGCTGTTATTAAACATCCACCTGGGGGTCTGCAGCTTTTGGTGTAACACATTCCAGGAATGTCAGTATTTCTTTCAGAACATAATGAGCTTTGCAGGACTTGTCTTCCCTCAGCACCCTCACTCTCCACACAGTGCCTTCCAATCTTCACTGAAATTAACCTTATAGCATACCTGAAGTGGGCTAAACCTTGTTTTTATAAGCTTGTTTCTATCCACAGGTTGCAGAGAGAGCATACAGCAATTAGGCTCCTGAGATACCCTAGTTAAACATCTGAAGTTTTCTGGAACAGGAGCCAGGTCTGCGTGATCTGACAGAGCATACCTAAGTTCTGTGATACAGGGACTTTAACTGAATTTCCCAAAGCTCTAGTAGTTTACTATCACTTCCTTCCTAGACATCTGGCACTGTGCAAAACCACATGGATAAGGTATGCGTTTCCCTTTGAAATCAGAACTAAACTTTGGGAGGATGCAGTTGACAAAGTAAAGATTTATCTGAGGTACCAGTCCCACCTCTTTCTGCTGATGGACACTCATGTCTTGCAATATTACACCTGTTGGCAGCAATTCCTTATTGTTCATTCCTTGAGGGAGAAGCTGACAAACAACAAGGCCAAGAACTGCCTTGAGCTAGAATATATGCACACAGATGTGTAGCCAACGGCACTGAAATTCATCATGGCTGATTCTCAGCTCATAAGAATTCTGGGTTGCCAGAAGGGTAAAAATACCCCAGTGCTGTTGAGTTTTCATTGAGACTTCTCCAAATTTAGACTATAGGTCAATAGCTAGTAAGATTCAAGAAAGCAAATGATTCCAAAAGCAGGTTAGGAGTTCCGCCCTTTGGTGACCTCAACAGCCAGGCTTTGCATCCAGTAGCTGGCTTCATGTGCAAATCCTTTTCTTTCAATACAAGCTCTGAAAAACTGAGCTTTGCCCTCTTACAGCTGACATCTTTTGCATAGCATATCCTGTATTAGAGGCAAAAACCAGAAGTTGTATGTTGTAGTGCAGCATCATAGGGCTGAATGTAGCTCTTGAAGTCAAAAAGAATCAGTGTTCTCCATCATCAGGACTGGTGTCAATAGTTATTCCCAAAGATATCTTAAAAAGCCCTTGTACACAGCATGAAGAGGCAGATATTGATTGTATCCTTCTTTAACCACATAGAGAATCAGGTGCTACAGAAAAGTGGGGACACATATCCAAATGAGAGGACACCAGAGTTGTCAGTCAATCAGACTATGGAACAATTTGCCCTAGCAAAGTTTCTGAGGAGTTAATGAGGACCCAGACAGCCCGTAGTCCTTTCTAGTGTTCTCCACTGCATAGCACACTGCTTCCAGGTCCCTTTCACAAGCTGCAGCACCACTGAGATCAGTGATGTCCTCATTTGGTAGTGGCCAGGCAGTTACCAGTGACTGCTACAATAGGAATCCAAGATACAGGAAATTCAGCACCACAGACTACTTCATCCCAGTTCTCTTCTTGTGCCAACTGCTTGCTCCAAGGGCAAGAGAAAAGGCGTCCTCCATGGAGATGCTTCATTGTTAACACAGGTACAAGGGAGCACTGTTTGCTGCCCAGGAGGTTATGGCATTCAGTTTACTTGTAGTAACTTGTTCAGTGGATGTAACTCAACAATATTGCATGGATGCCCTTATTCAGGACAGAAAGCAATACTGACTTCTGCTACTCTTCTACTACCTTCTTGTCCAAACAATTCAGAATGTACTGTTCGTTTTTGCCACATAGGTCTCTCACACCATGTAATACCTGATTATCTCATACCCTACAAAGTGGGAGATTCTTGCTGCTGAGATTGCCACTTCTCAAAGATGAGATCAAAACTTAGCAGAAAAATCTAAACCATGCTGCCAATTTGATCTAATGCTTTTAGGCAAAACCTAGTAGCTAAAAGCAGCAAGCAGAGATAATAAACATTGTTTCTGCTTGAGGTAAGAGTCCACCCAATCAATTATTCCTTGGTACACTACAGTTTAAGAGTGAACATCATTTAATTAATATACTAAGTGCATTTACAAGGGTATTTATATATTCATAGAAAAAATGACATTTTTTCTGGAAGTGGGGATGGAAAATGCTTGAATGTATTTGTGCACACCTCACATATGAAGAGTTTAGCATACTAGTTGATGTTAATAGCAAGCTGCCACTGACTACATCAATGCATAAATTTTTGACACATATGCACAAATCAGGTAATGAATTTGCATACTAAGCAGGGAGTTTGAGTTCTAGCTTTCTGGGGCAGAAACTGCTTTTAATTGTGCATGATGCATAGCACAGGGAGGCTGACAGGGCTAATCAAAAGTTAACAAGCTGGAAGGATTTGTTCTTTGAAAGCTGGAATTTCCAAGTAATCCTTTATATCTAATCCAGCTTGAGCTAAGGAATAGGGGAAGAATTGCAACTGGGCTTTTGTGACCTCTTCAAAAGATTATCAGTTGAGTTTCTGCTCTTCCAGGGAGACAGACATAGCTCCAGCCTGCTCAGGGGAATAAGAAAAGGGAAAAAGTATTGTGCAAAAAAGCATACTGGGGAAAAAGTTTAATCTCGTTTCCCTAAGTTGACATTTTTTGCTGTGTGACTGCCAGATGCATGCCAATGTTTCTGTGCATATTTTGGGGGATTTGCTGGATTCAGCACTAAAATGAACAGCAATGGAAGCTTTCAGTGTGTTTGAAGATTAATTTCACATAATCGCAACAAAGCTGAAGTCAACAAGCTGAATTTAATTACTATCCTGACAGCTGGGAGGCAATTAATGCCCTTAAACTTTCAAGCACTCTCTCACTTGTATTTTTCCCCTTGCCTTACTCCTACTAATTAGAAACATGCTTCAGGGCAAAGCTGACCATGGTGTTAAATTACCATCATCAGAAACATAGGCACTGCCCACAGCTCTTTCACCAGAACAAGAACCCAGGGCATCCCTGAATGGTATGAGTAGCAACATACTGCTAACATGTCTGTCTTAGTCCCATGATATTCATCCTCTGGGCTGCATAACTAAAGGAATAAACCACATTGACTGTGGCAGGTATTTTTTATCGCCTTATGTACTTTCATATTTCTGTATTGGGTAATAAAGTGTAAGACAAGCTTTGCAAAAGGACATCAATGTGCCAGCAATTTAATTAGGAATTTAAAGAACACCTACTACGAGGTTTAATATACCCCATCTTGCATCTGAAAGGAGTGGGGCTGCATATCTCCAGGGAAAGTAAGCATGAAATAATTCCCTGTTGTAATAGCATGATTAAAAGTAAGATCTACACCACAAGCAGCATCAGGACCATTGCACTTTCTTCTAAAACTGAAAAAATCTTCCAATTCACCAGACTACAATCTGGAATTTCACTGCACTTAGGTTCATTATGAATCAGACAAAAGATGAACTTACAGGATCAGAGATTTTTATGAGGGTTTCAGCAATTTCACCATTCCAACATTTAAATGTTTTATTTTGCTTTGCAGGACTTGTGTTAACACTTTTTATTTCTGTCAACATTAAACTATATTTTCCTTTTCCAGCAGCTTCCCCAATACACTTCAGCTTGTCTGTCTGCTGATGATCAAGGCACCATGTTGCCAACCACAAAGAGTCCATAACTTCAGCTATATATGCACATGGCACTGTCCATTAGATAGTCCAAAGAGGACTGAAAGCAACTTTATGTACAGAATAAATCCCCCACGATACAATATAAAAATGCAGTTTAGCACTTTATTGAAGGGGTTACTTCAGCCAAATGAGATGTTATCATCTGGTTTTCCTCTATGGAAAAATGGCACTTCCCAGAACAGTTAACATTTATGAACTCCTTGAGTAGTACAAACCATGCATTTCTAAGAGCTCAGATCAGAATACATTTGGCTTTTTTTGAAAACTACATTAATTTTACTTTAATTTTACTGACTTCTAAGAAGTCAGTGGAGTACTGCTGGGGTTGGAAACCTCTGTGCCTTCCTTTCCTGCTGGGTCCGGTGGAGACCTAAGCTTTTCTACTGGCAAAGCACAGCTATTTCTGTGAGTGCTCAGTCTTACTGCTGTCAGCAGAACAGAATCTGGGAAAGAAACTCTGCCCAATAGTTTTGCTTTATGTCTACATTTCAGCGAGTACTGGCAATTAATGATCTGTTGGCAAATTAACACTGCACATGGCAATTGGCTGTAGTAATGAAGTTATAGAGTTTTCTTTATGGTTTATTAGTACAATAATAAACCACACTCAGCATGTAATAATGACACACAGTTAAATTAAAGACTTGCTGATGCCTTATAAACCATTTTGAGAAACATTCTTGTAGCAGTCGGTAATAGTCTTCCCTGTGAGCACAGGCAGGCTGTGCTCTGCATTCTGCAGATACAGTTCTGTCAATATATTTTTTCTATTACTCTTGCATTACTAACAAAGCAGGTCGGATAGTGGAAAACCAAATTGACTGGAACATTTACTTCAAGTTGAACTAATTTTTAAGCACTTTGGGTGAAAAATAAGGCATGGCTTCCTCAGACTAAATCTAGTTTTTCTGTTATGAGGAAATATAAAACTAGAGTTGTTCATCACTTTCCTCTCACACGGAGCTGCCAGCTGAATTTTGCAGTCTTTCTCAACACCTGGCAACTTGAATTGATTATATAGCTTCTAAAAATTAAGAGAGGGTAGATTTATCCTCCTAAGTCAGACAGGTGAAATGTACTGTTGTGACCCACGTGTTACAATGAGCTTCCCTCAAATTTTCTACTTCATGTGCACGACCAAGACCTTCCCTGTTGGGAGATGAGGCCCTGTTTCAGACCCCCTGCCCATTCACTATCTGCTCTCACTGAACGTGGAGAGGCGGTCACACTGAGCCAGGGCTCTGTGCTTGTGCACTCAGAGAAGCCTGGCACCAAAGCACTTTCAGGTGTTCTTTACAGCCCCTACTGTAATGTAAGAGCGTTATTTCTCTCCTTCTCACAGAAATGGGAGGCACTTTGCTTTATTGAGTGTTGCAGTACAGGATTCATGCTGTGAATGATCAGCTTCTTAGAAGGGCTCATAACGGTAACTGTGCGCTGAATTTAACAGAAGATGAAAATATCTGGAACTCTCCAGACTTGTCTCTGTAGGAAGCCAGAACAGTGCTTGAGGAATCTATTATCTGACTCTTTCCAGAAAAGCTGCATTTCTTCCCTCCAGCTCCCATCGTACCGTGCTGGCCACTAGAGGACATACCAGACCTCACTAACTGCTGGCCCCATGCACAGCACCACCCCGACACCAGCAAACACGTCTCTAGAGCTGATGGGTTTTTATGTCAGCCGAGGTATCCTTTTTTCTCTCTGACAGAATAAATACAGCAATATAGGAGGAAAAACAGGCTTTTTCCTACTCTTCTTCTGTCTTATCTGCTTAAACTGAAAACTCATTAGACAATGGCTAAGTCTGATGTGAGGTTTAACTGTAGGCCTCGGCATTACCCATGTGTCTGATCTGAGATTTTTTCTTAGTCAAGATACTGAGATGGTGCTGTAGTCAGTATATGTAATGCAATGCCTTAGCTGGATCAAAGAGTCCATAATAAAGGGGAACTCTTAAATCAGCATTTGAGATGTTTGCAGTTCAGTAAGATGCCAGGTCATGCTCCTGAGCTGAGCAAGAATAGTCTTCGTTGTGCAGATACAGGCATGCTTACTAGGACACCACAGGGAAATCTGCATCTTCCACCTGTGATTCCAAGATGAGAGAAAAAGCAATTGAGTCTGTCAGAAACCCCAGAAACTTGAAAATTTCCTCTTGTAAAAGCTAGAGTACAGACAAGAAGGAGGTGAGCGCTGCCTCCTCCTAACAGCCACCTGAGGAGGTGGCCAACCTGTAAGGATAAGAGATTAATTGTTGGAACATGCCTAAAACTTCACTTTAAGCAGTGCAAGGGGCTCTGAGGTGCTTTCAGAACTTCTCTCCATTGACAGCAGTGGGATATTCATCTTCCTAAACCAAGGAAGAGGACACACCACTCCCAGCCCAGAATGGTCTTTAGTACATCTTCCTGTGCCTCCATGGAACTGCCAGAATCTAAAACTTCCTTTGGAATAGACATCTATAAATTCCACATCACAAATGCTCACAGGCATTTTTGGATTCTCCACCAGGGATTAATAGTTTGCTGTAGGTCCATTTTGTTGCCAATTCTCCCTTTGTTTTGTTCCTCAGAAAAGCTTACTCAGCATTATGTAAGTTCTGTGCAATAGAGGGCTTTTCTGCTTGAGAACACTTTTATAAGATTATCCTCTTTAGAACTGCTCCCATCAAGGAGCTTAAAATCTTCCTGAGGTGTCCAGGCTAACGCGGTCTTAAGACTGACTGTATTCTAGCCACCTCTGCCACTGCCATTTCCTTGACTTGAGAAATTCCCCTCTCCCCTGTTCTTACCACAGAAATATTGCAAGCTGTTTAAAAGATACCTGAAAGATTGTGATGAAGCTGAATATCCTCACAGGGGAATGGAGAGCATGCAGCTGCATCCTCCTGTTGTGAGGAAGTGTGATTTGATTTTCAGTCAGCTACTCCTAGCTGGTCACTTCCATGCCTAGCTTCAAAATGCTAATCCAGAGCTTCTCATTCATTAGTGAGCTTTGCCCAGTGGGAATCTGCTGACTGGGGTATATCTGTGCCTCAGATGAGCAGCTTTTCTAAAGTCTAATATCCTCAGCAGAAGATGCTCAATAAAGGCAAATGAGTGAATGTGCACTAATTAATAAGTAATAAGTACACCTAATAATGCCAGTGTTTAAAGACTGGCTCCTACATGCTGACTGGACTCAAATTGCTGTAACAATTTGTAATGAGCAATTAATGAGTGATGACTATCTTATTTTTTTAATGCTTTGGAAAACGCCAGTGTGGAATACTTACTTACAAGAAAAAATGCAGCAACTCAAACAGTTGCTCCTCTCCATCAGCCACTCTAAATGGAATGATTTCTGTTGTAGCCAATTTCCCATAGGCTCTTTGTGGCTTGTCATTGTCCTGGTCCCACTGACACTAATAAGATGATATTTCATAGGCCTGTTAGTCACCATTGCATATCAACATCCTTCCTTCTTTTGCAGTATGGGAGCAATTTCATGTGTGTTGTGGTTCAAATCATATTCTCACTGTCCTAAGAGGTGGCCCAAGCTCTTTCACTCTACTGCTGCAGAAATCACTGTCGCACTCACTCTGACGTTTATAAGGACAAGAGGCTTCTGACTGATACACTGTTCATTTCAGAAGAATCTGAACCCTCACACTAAAATAAAGCACCTGTTTCTCCTTATTCTTGGAGCAGAGCCCTTGAGGTGTTCAGCAACATCAAATTGGTGAGCCTCGCAACATCTGTTCGTAAGAGCGAATGCAGTCTGTGTCTCAGGGCAGGCAGGTGGATCAGAGGATCTCTCGAGATCCTGGTAGGCATGAATTTACAGGACTGTGTCAAAAGCAGATCTGAGTACCTGGAGGATGTGAATTTAGAGGGTGTTTGGGGTCAGGAATGCAGATTGCATATATCTGTAACATGCTGCTTCAGACATGATCTGTAAGGATTAAGTCTGGGACATTCAGATTTCAAAGCACATCTCTTGTTGCAGAAGGACATATGTAACTTTTAATCCTGTTTGAAGGCAGAAGGTAATCAGCCTCACTTTCTTAACACAAGTAGTATGGTGGACTAGAGACAGCTAAATCTGATTTCAGAACTACTCTTATTTTTAGATGAATTTATCTGAGAAGCCACTAAGGTTTTCTGATTATTGATTACCCTGTACAAAATACAGTAGCAGATACTCAGTGCTCAGACCTATTCCTACGAATGAGATGGAATGAACAAAATATCTGCATGTTAGAAGGGCAACATAAGAAGCATTGGCCCCTCTGAGAGCTCTCAAATCTCAGACTGGAACTGCCTATCACTTTGTAAAACTTTGATCTGAAGTACCTTGGATAATACGTTAAACCACTGGCTTATTTTCATTGATCAACATGCAGGCATCTCTCCTGTTATCTATGGACAATTTCATCTCCATTGTTCTTTCCTCTTTAAAACTGCTCAGACATCTTCATTGCAGCGAAAAAGGGAATGGATGGCATGGTGTGTTTGTGGTTTACCTTTAAGTTCAAACTAATTTGCAGTCTGGTCACATGATTTCTGAAGGACCAACACATAACTGTATTTTGTTTGTGGCTTTGCAGACTGCGGTAATTGCTCTGAAAAGATAATTTAACTAGACAGGACCTTCCTGAAGTTTTACCATAGAATTGGTTGTGGATTTACATCTCCTTTTACCAATGAAAGTATTTGAATGATCTGGCTGCCAAATGAAACCTCATCAGCACTATTATATTACATCATATTAATTATATTTTTCATTTTATTTTATTTTATATATTATTTATTTTAGTTTACTTTATTTTTAGCTCCATTGGAACTTGTTTTTCCACTCTTCTGGTAGCAGTGCGATCAATAAATAATATATTCTTAATAGTGCCAGCTTCCAGTGTTCTGCCTAACTAAAGGTAGTTATTTACTGACTCACCCCAGAAGCCAGACTATATAAAGTTGTTAGTGCAGAACAGACCCAGACTCAAGTACCGCAGAAGAGAAGTGGGAGGAGTGGAGGAATCAGCCATGCTCATGAGAAAGGTGTATGAAGAGCTTTAATCTTGGATTCTGCTCCAGTTGCATTTAGAAAGAGGGGCCAAAGCCCAGCTTCAGGGATATTTTCAAATGCCTTGGCTCTCTTTGCCAAGAGAACTGCTCTATTCTGTTGCTGGCCAGGGGCTGTAAGGTAGAAATGACCAAGATGACAGCTGCTTGGATGTATCTGTTCTTCCCTAATACTGCTAATACCAGCTGTCCAGAAGAGCTTTTCTGTTAGAGGAAGAGCAGCTGTAGGCATTATGCCTAGTGAAATCCAGAAAGTACAACTACCTGCCATGTATCCTTATGTTTTCATTACAATCAAACT
>JAOEHX010002357.1:0-11142 GCA_025448015.1 Bolborhynchus lineola
GGCTGAAAGTCAAAAACACAGCACTGCACCAGCTACTGAGAAGGAGAAAAATGGCTGCTACTGCTGAACCCATGACAGTAATGTTCACAGACAATTCTTCTCTGTGGGTGTTTTATTACTTTCATATGCATTTTATCCGAACCTTGTTGATTATAGATCAGACTCCTGAAGCACTTCAAGATACAGCTACTTTTCTCTCAGGAGAGTACTGTCATCTTCTAATAAACACAGCTCCTGCAGTCCTCTTCTTACTAGTACAAAAGGAACACATGAAAGTAAATTATGGTCTTCAGTGAGAACTGCCAGATAAGGTTAGAATCTTCCACATGAGACACTACTAAAGCTAATTTACAAAATTAATGCAAAAATCTTGTGTACTCTCAATGCTTTTCAAGCCTGAGCAATTTTATTTTATACTTTCAGAGTTCAGTCTAGAGACAGAGAACACTACTGATCTTTCCTAAAAATAAAAAATGGTGATTTTTTTTACAGCTGCACAGCACATCAATCTAACCTCAGAAGTCTTTCTACTTCATTAACAGTGCTCTGCTTTAGAACATTTACATGTCATCTTATTCTTAATAACAGAAAAAGAAGAGTAAACATTCTTAGCTATAAATATGCAATTAAAAAAAACCTTTCAAATATGGTTAATGTAAGTTAAACTGACATTTTCCATTTTGCAATAAGTAAATAATGGAAAATTAATATATTTCTCTGATTTTCATATTTTTTATTCTGAATACTGAGTCAGCTGTGTAGTCAGTGAAATTATCTCAATATCTGAGCTTTTGCTCTTTTTTTGCTACTAAAGTAATATCAGCCCTGCACCAGCTGCTTTATTGAAATTATAGATAAAAAGGTTCTTACTTTTAAGCACTGTATAACATGAGGCTTCTCCCTACCAATTGGATAAGGTAAGCAATCCAGCTAACTAGAACAATTAAGTCACAATATTTTCCTTTGGGTGCCAAATTTTATTTTGTAAAACTCTGAGTTTAACACTGGACTTTTCAAAAAAAGTATTTAAGGATTCTGGGAGATATATAGCACATAATTTTGTACACATTAAGGAAAATGTCCCACACAAAGTTAATTCCACAGTTATATGGAAGTGGCATTGAAAGCCTTCTGAGAGTTTTACTCAGCTGCAAATCGTGTTATCAGTAGATTAGTTAAGTAAAGGGAAAGACATGGAGTTTATTAGGACCCTTCCTTGAGCAAAGGAAAAAAAAAATAAAAAAAAAAAAAAAAGATAGAAGAAAAAGAGATCAAATGCTGGAAAATCTACAATCTTTAAAAGAGAGTAAGATCATTTTGAACATTAACAGGAAGTAAAAGCAGTAACACATCACATTTTGAGACTTCTGGACAGATTTCTGACTGAAATGTTACCTTAGCAGATACAAATGCTTTCTGACATTTGTACCAAAGGCCTTCACATTTTCCCATCAATGTTAACTCATTAGATGGAACAGTCAACATATACCTACTGAAAACAGGCATATAGAAGCACTGAGATTGGAAAAGACTTTAAAGATCATTGAGTCCAATCATTAACCTGGCATTGCCAAGACCACCACTAAGCCATGTTCCTAAGCAGCACATCTACATGGCTTTTAAATACCCCAAGGGATGGTGACTCTACCACTTACCTGGGCAGCTTGTTTCCATGGTTGATAATCCATTCAGGAAAAAAAGTTTTCCTAATATCCAGTCTAAAGCTTCCATGGTGCAGTCTGAGGCCATTTCTTCTCATCCTATCACTTGTTACTTGGGAGATTCAATTCACTTGGAAAGTGTATGATAGGGTACTTTTACATAATAGACATGAGAACTATGCTGATGTAATATTGGACACGTGAATACCTAGATGTGGGAGGACACAAACCACCAAAAGCTGCTGAGACACCACCTTGAGTTACCATAGGAAACACAACCCTTTGTAACAATTTCTTTGAATGCTCTTTCCTTCATCTGTTCACAATTCCCTCAAAATAGAAGTTAGGGTTTTATGGCTATCTTAGTCATGTAAATATTTCATTAGGTGGTTCACTGGGTCCAGAAGTAAAGGCAACTTTTTATTCAAAACCTCATGTATACACGTACTGCACAGTGAGTTGTCCTCTAGGCTATCTACTAGAGATATATCTACTTATTCTACAATACTCAATTATACAAAATTTAAATAATATAATCTATTTAATTTTATACCTTCAGATACTCCAGTGGATTTGTGGCAATAACAACATTCACAGAATAATAATAACTGCAGATGTGCAGTAACTGTACATGCTATAATGTTCTAGAGTTGTTATTTTGCTAATAAATGTACCACAGTTTGGATTTTCTTAAAAAAAAAAACAGATATCTGCAATATATAAATTAATTGGAAAAATAGTTTATATTAAGTCTGTGTCACCTTAAATTGGTGTAATTGTGATGTACTTAAAGAAGCATTATTTCAATATTATCTTACACTGCATATGGTACTTTGAGATTGCTAATTCTTAAGCTTTCCTCAGAAAAGAATTTATAGAAGTTCTCTCTCATTTTCTGATACACATAAAATTGGATTATTTTTTCCCATTGGATATTTGTCATAAGTTTCCTTTTTAAATAATTGAACAACAGCATGTGTCCAAGTGCAGTAAGTTATTTTACAGCCATGTGTTCTTTCAATTACATTTAAAATATCTGAAAGAATATTTGAAAGTAATCAGACTTAACACTGCTGCTGAGTCACCATCCAGCCCCAAAAGCGGAATTAGCTAATCATAAAACATTTTTGCTAGATGAATAGCTCAAATGCACATTGCATAGTCACTTTTTTTCTATGATTTCTCTTAATCTTTTTGATACAGGTTAAGCTTTTCCCCAGAAACTTTGGATCCTATTTCTTTCTTTTCATGAAAGAAATGTCATGAACAGTGCAGTGTCTCTCCTTGTCTGAACAGTGAAATGAACCATTTAAAAGAACTTTTTATCTTATGAGGATTCTACAAGTTTCAAATCCAAATAGATTACGAGGTTCACTACTGCTGTTGCTACCTAATGAATGAATATGATCTGTCAAAAGAATATATAATTTAAAAAACACAGAATAATCTGTTCTTTCTCCAGAAGATAAAAAACATTAATTTCTGATGATGATAGCACTACACCTGTTTCTACAATTGAACTCAAGGAGCAGTCCTAAGTAGCATTTACAGGAACTAAAGAAGCTTCCTTGCAGTGTATTTCTTTTCTGGTACCTAAACCAAACCCTGGGGATGAACCAGACCCATATCACAAATTAAAAAAAAAAAAAACCTCTTTGTGGATGGAATTCCATTGTATCAGTGAGAAAGTAGGTAGAATTCAAACTACAAAACATTATTATGACCTGAAGCAATGTCTTTAAGGGATGGACCAGACCACTTCATGTCACTTCCCATCTCTTCCACCAACATAGGAAGATAATGATGTAGAAGAATAAATTAAGTAGTTTGACTTTAATTCACTACAAAGGAATGATAGAATAAAATGGCAAGTCTCATAATTTATTTATAACAGCTTGCCCCCTAGAACAATTTCTGCCTAATATCTGGATGCTGGTTTCATGCTCTTAACTCATGGACATAAAATCATGATTTCTATGAATACTGTAGTCCCAGATCGGGATCATAAGAAAAGAAATAGAGGAAAAAAGAAAAAATTAAAATCTATGTGAAACTTTAGATCTTCACTTCTCTCACAGAACTCTATGTCTCTACATGTTACAGAAAATTTCTGGCACACCTCAGTGGGTGGTTACTACAAAAAAACTATTTTTAGGCATTTGACTATATTAATATCTGCATCACAGATATTCAATTCCTCCATTTCATTGATCTTTGTTTTTAATAAGTTTGGGAAAAGTTTATGCTCAAAAGAAAACTAAATTTTTTTAACCTGCTCTAGTAACATATCCAGGAAAATGTCTTCATTATTCCTCTAAAACTTATAGCAGGTTGCCCCCTAAAAGGTAATGTCTCCGATTTTATTGATCCAGGTTTCAGGGGGTAGGCTCACTGGAATTTCACCTCCACATGCAGATTACAGAATTCCGTAAGTTTGAGAGTTTTAAGAGTGCCAGTTAAGTTTTCTTAAATTCTTCTACCCTACTAAGTGTTCTTCTAGACCACGCTCAAATCCTTCTTTCAAAGAAAGAAAATCCTGTTGATCAGATAAGCCTCATTAATCATGAGGGGTAATGCATGTATATAATTTTCTAGATTTTTATTACACTCTTTTGAGTGTAGAAAATGATGGTGCATAATGCACACCAGAATGATAAACTGTTTGGTTGGCATCTGAGGGACATGTATGTTTAAGAATTTTTCCTCCTGAATAAATGTGACAAAGTGGGGTGTTTTGGACAACAAAAAAGTCTTTGCAAAGGAAAGATTATTTTCTGCCTTTGCACATGAATAGCTGTGGTTTAAGCCCAGCTGGTAACTCAGTAACATGCAGCTGTTCATTAACACACATACCCCTCCCCTTCCTCCCCCGAACTCCTGGAATCGCAAAGAGTGCAACTCCCACGGGTTGAGATAAGAACAGTCAAGTAATTAAGGTATAACACAAACCACTACTGCAACCACCAATAATAATAACGATAAGGGAAATAACAAGGGAAGAGAATACAACCACCCACCACCTGCCAACCGATACTCAGACCAACTGAGCAGTGATCTAGCCCTTCCGGGTAACTGCCCCCAGTTTATATAGTGGGCATGGCGTGCTGTGGTACGGACTACTTCTTTGGCTAGTTTGGGTCAGGTGTCCTGTCTCTGCTTCCTTCAGCTTCCCCTCCTCCCTGGAAGAGTATGAGACTCAGAAAGTCCTTGGTCAGAATAAACATTACTGAGAAGCAACTGAAAACATCGGTGTTATCAGCACTGTTCCCAGACTGAAAGACAAAACCACAGCACTGCACCAGCTACTGAGAAGGAGAAAAACGACTGCTACTGCTGAACTCAGGAAAAAAGTTTCACTGCTTTTAAAAATTATCATGGTTGGATTGTTTTTTTCTGGTTTTAAGCACATTTTTAATTACCTCCAACCACTGCAGTAATAATAGATGTTTGGGTTTTTTTTTATTTTATAAAAATTACCAGGGACATATGAACATTTTCTTCTCTTTTACAACATTTTACATTACTTGTGTGTGAGTCCTATTTTTTTATTTGGATCTTTCACTGTCAAAATATTTATTTGGATTTATTAAATAACAGATGATGGCGACATTTGCGTATGCAGCAAAAATGTAGCCTTGTAAAACTGTAATGAGCATAAATTAAACATAGCTGAAAGCAAAAGACAGCTACTTGCATAATTCCTGCAGCACTTTAAAGTGATGGTCCAGTGAATCAATGATGAGTTACAGACTAAATCTTGTATTAATATGTGTGACATGTACATTAATAGCAAATTGTGACAGAGACTCCCCCGCGCACCCAGCGCTGTTTGCTTACCTTTATTCACTTATTCACTTAATAAATTTAATTTAGCATTTTTATCCGATTTTGAGCAATTCATTTATCACAGCAATGAATGTTACTAAAATAAATACCATGAATTAATAAATAGGACTCTATTATGTTTTTACAGTTTATGATCAAGTGATGGGTTCTGTGGATTAAATAATGTTAATCCTTCAATGTCGTAGACCATCATTCTGAAATAATGCTTTCGAAAGTGTAATGTTTATCTTTGGCACTGACAGAACTGATACTGAGTTAGGTATTAAGCAAGGACTGTAGAAACTAAGAATTTTGAGGAAGGGAAAATTAAACATAATGTCATAGCAAAATCAAGTGTGGTAAAAGAATGGTGAAGTCAGTACCAAGCAAGAGCCCTTTCAGGGAGGCAAGTGCAGTCAGTAGCTGTGCTTTAATTTTAATTTTTTAGCCAATTCAATATGGGACCGTTTTATTCTTTCTACCAATTTTTTCTCCCTTACAGAAAATGAAAAATAAGGGCAAAGGGAAGGAAGGAAAAGCAAAAAAGAAAAAAGGAAAAAAAGAAAAAAGAAAAAAAAAAAAAAAAAAGAAATTGATAAGCGAAAGAGAGAAAATGAAAGGGGAAAGCAAAACCAACAACATTGTCCCTTATTTTTTCATAATTTCAAAATAAATTTATTATAGAACTCTGGAATTTTTTTCCCAGAGATAAAAACCAACCAACCAACCTCATACCAAATGTCTTTTTTTTTTTTTATCTGAATTGGGAGATATGAAAATATTGAAATTACTTTAAAGGTTAAAGAAAACACTTAAAAAACTGTAGAAAAGTATGACCTGTTTACTGTACCTTTTAACTTCTGTTCTACAGTCTGTAAATGCTAAGTACTTGCTGAAGGCCACATGCTAAATGGTCTTTTCAAATATTCCCAGGCTTTTGCTTTCACCTGCAAAACTAACTTAATTTATTATGGAATTTTTGTGCTCGGAAAGAATGAGTGCAGTGTTTGGCAAAGAGATCTGATCTCACATCCCTAAAACAACTTTTTTTGCTAAAGTTGATGCAAATGTAATCTACAGGTAGTTAGTTTCCCCTCTGTCATTTCCACACAGTCAGAACATATTTTAACTTAGTATTTTTTTTCGTCTTTTATTGCTTTTATAAATAGAAATGAAAAAATTAAATTAAAAATAAATCAATTTAAAGTTAAACGAGAAATGTTATAAATGCAATGTAATCATATTAAAACTTTTAGGTCTCATGAATTAAACATAATTTCGTTAACTTTCATGTAGGAATTAAACAAGGATGTTTAGACAGTATGGTCAAATATGGAAGTTCATAGCTGTTGCCAGTGAAAAAGATTCTGAGGACCTAACAATAGCCTTTGGCTATGCTTATGCCATGGAAAAGTAAGCTGAAGCTTAAATCTGCACCTCTGAGAAGATTATAATATACTTGTTCACAGGCTTAACTTCACAAATTCATTTATAAGTTTTGATTTTGTATCTTTAGTATTGCTTATAAAAATTTTTCTCCTAAAATATGAAGTGTTTCTAGATGCTTATCAGGTCACTCAGGATTTTTTTGTGTACTAATTTTTTTTATTTTTTTATTTTATTTTTTGGAGGAAAAGTTTCTAGCAAGATTAAAGATTGTAAGCAATCTTTCTCCAAAAAAAGGCTAATGTACACAGGAAGAAAATCTCCTCCAGGAGGATTTAGTACAGCCAAAGATAACATGGGATTACAGTTAGTTCAGCTAGGCTCACTCTGCACCTGATAATTTATACTGCCTAAATTGCAGTTCTCACTTTGGTTCAGTTCTGGAGCAATCAACTCATTCCTGAGGCAGGAAAACTGAGGCACTGGAAGGAGAATTGGAAGAGATTGGCTCAGACTCAGAGGAGGTATTATTCTGCTTCTGCTACTAAATGTGGTGCTGATCAAAAGTCTCTCCGTGATTAACAAAAATGAATTAGACATAACTCAATGTATCTGGTTTTGCTTTTGTTCAGTGAAAACTCAAAATGGAAATTCTTTAAACTGGGGCAGTAGTCATTTACACTTATGCATTTTATACATTTTCCTCCTTATTTATATGACAAGAAACTTAAATATAAACTTTCCCAAGAAAAAATGCCAGCTTCTCTCATAAACCTAATCAAATACCTGCAAAAGATTGATAAACAAGATGCTGTCATGTTCCAGCTGTCAGCTTCAGCACATTATTGCTGTGTGGCACATTAAAGGGCAAATGAGCTCTATTAACCTAATCCCCAGATAGCAGCCTAGAAAAGAGACTTTTTTATTATTTTTCTTTTTTTCCCCTCTAATGTTAAAAGTAGAGATTTCATGGACTTCTTCAGTCAATTACAAATTCTTGCAACCCACCATAGGCCTGGAACACAGTGTTTCCCACATTTGGAAAACTACAGCCAAACAACTTGTGATTTTATATTAACTGTAAGAAACAAGTTTTTAAAATGCATTTCAGAAAGCTGTCAGAAAGCAACAACAGTGCAAGCATTTTCTCATTTCTGATTCACATCACATCACCCCGAAAAAAAATCACAAAAAGCAGACTGCAGCACTCCTATATTTCTGCTTTTTGCTGTGCTTATCTTGTTATATATTATACAATGTAGGATGCAAACCAATGTCTAGAAAATAATAGGAAAATTTGCATAAAAATATACTTCCCTCTGGAAATTCTTCTAGAAGATGTAAAGTAAATAAACCCCATGCTTCAGAGACGTGAACCCATATAAAGTGATTACTATGTGGAAAATCTTAAGTGCATGCAAAAGCAACTGGTCTAGAAAGGCTGGGCTAATGATCTTTCTAACACTAACAATAGCCTTTTGAAGTGCCTCTCAAAGGGACTTCTTAGGACCAGCCATTAGAGAATTATATATCGAGTTCTTGAAAAGTTGTCTAAAAATGAGTTATGCATATTACTTAATTAGTAAATGTTTGTAAAGTGCTTTTAAAAGGAAAATTGTAACGTATTAGGAAGTGCTATCTATTACTATGCTGTACTTTTTGCACTAGCTGTTCCTAAACAGATGTCTGAGGCAATGCAGCTAAGGCTTTGATGAACGTTTGAGAATGTTCTTGTTTTTCATGCCAGTGCTGTAGCATTCGGGTCTTGCAAATCAGACTACAGAGGAGTAGAGCTGGAACAGCTCTTGCTGCATGGAGCATATTTGCATACACATACTTGGCTGTGTATGGAAATCTATAGATTTGCTCTTGCATTAAACATACAACATCTGAACAATAATGGCTTTAAAAACAATTAGAATAGCTACGTATGTGAAGGCATGGCTTTTGAAAGTAATTCACTTTGGAATCGAGGCTCAAGATGCCCAAAACCTTTGAACTACTGAAGTCTCAGACTACACTTTTTCAGAGAAAAGTCAGAAATCAGTCATCCATAAAGTGAGGCTTTTCCATGACTTGTTTATGGGAATTGAGTTCTTTGCCAGATCTGCCAAGTCACCACAGCGGGCAATGGTGGGTGAAGCTCAGACATCCACTTGAAAATGAATGCACAAGATGCTTGTGTGTTGAACAGCTGATTTTAGTAGGAGGTCTTAGTGTAGTCTGTGAATGATACCAAAAGAGTCAGTAAATCTTCACTATCCACTGCATGTTAAGCACACAAAATGTGGACATTTTTTTAAAGCACCTGCAGAAAAAAAGTGTGCTGACAATAGCATTCTGAGAATACTGATTTTTCTCTTGCAAACTGTAGGTTTTTCTGATCTATATACGGTTCACTTGCCCAAATTTAGACACCATGATCCAGTTTTGCAGTTTTCGTTGCTTATTCCATGTCAGAGAGGGAGAGAGAAATAATAACTCTTGCCATGATCCTAGTCTACAAACTTCTTTGAGTCTAAGATTCTCTTAAAAACTGTTTTTTTCACCTAGTCTTTTCCCAATGTAGTTTTATTTTTTGAACTATTTTTCCCCTTTATTTCCTTGAACTGGTATCCCACAACTGCACCAAAAAATGTTTAAAAAATACGTATGTTTCCCGCAACTGAGTACAGATTATTTTAATGCAGATTTCTAGACAAGCAGAAATTTGTGCAAATGTAACTGAAATGAAAAAAATCCTTTTGGTTTATTTGTTACAAATAGCTGTTATTCAAAAACAGTCTATCCCAATAAAAGAGCAAAAATAAAATATATGAGTAGAAAAATATGATTGTAATTAACCATTGTAAACCACTGAAGCACAGCTGTCACTTTTTACTGACTTATTACAGGGCAAATTGGCAGCGCCTAAGTAAATAAATGCTTCTTTTGTTTGTTTGGGGTTGGTTTTTTGTTTTTTTTTTTTTTTTTTTTTGGTGGGTGGTGGGGTATTCTTTTTTATTTATAGAAATAACTCTGTTTTTCAAAATTATGCAATTTATAGAAAAATGATTTATGGAAAAGATTACAGAAATAATTACATTTGACAAAAGCTTTAAATTTCAATATAATTCCTTTACTTCTGTAACATCCTTTTGATTTTTACCTTTCATTTCTGCTTTGGTATAAAAACTACATGCTGAGCTGTCATAATAGCTATATTCACGTAACAGCATAAAATGCAATTTGCTTTTGGTACAGAGGTAATAATGGAACTGAACATGGTGACAATATATTGCAAATTGTGAAAAGTAGGAGAAATTTATATTCCCATTCTCAAAGAAAGTTCTTGCTTACTATTATTTTGATTTAGGCTAGATCTCTTGCTTCAGTAACCACATGGAAATTCATCTAAAGCTTTTTACTGAACACATGGCAATACATAAGATGACTTTTAAGGACAAAATTGTAGGAAGTCCTAGTACCCTGGATGGGAAAAAGTCCAGGTGGTCAAAATTAATATGAAAATTAAACACACTAAAGCAGAAACATTGTGAAACACTGAAACACTGGGGTGGGTAAACAAAAACCAAACAGACATGATTGGATTGCCCAAAAGTTTTACCCTACCATAATAAAGAACAACATAATATAAAAAAGATCACCAAGAGCATGAGGGACAGTGAGACATATATAACCTGAAAAGGCATCTAATTTTAAACAACACAACTTCTAAGTGAAAAAGAAAAATATAAGCAGACTTGCTTGCATGCATGCAGTTACCCAAATAGCCTTAGGGTTTCTCATGGGTTCAGCAGTCGCAGTCATTTTTCTCCTTAGTAGCTGATGCTGTGCTGTGTTTTTGACTTTCGGCCTGGGAACAGTGCTGATAACACAGATATTTATAGTTACGGCTTAGACTGTTTGGTTTGACCAAGGACTTTCTGAGTCTCATGCTTTGCCAGGGAGAAGGGGAAGCAGGGAGGAAGCAGAAACAGGACACCTGACCCAAACTGACCAAAGGTATTCCATACCACAGCATGTAATGCCCAGGATGGAAAACTGGGGGCAGAAACCCAGAAGAGTGCAGTTCACAGCTTGGTCATTGGGTGGTAAGCAGTTGTATCCTCTTCCCTTGTATTTCCCTGGTCATTATGATTATTGGTGGTGGCAGTTCTGATTTGTGTTATACCTTATTTACTGGACTGTTCTTATCTCAACCCATAGGGGTTACATTCTTTCGATCCTTCTCCCCATTCCCACCACACCCCCCCAACCTCAGAGGTGG
>JAOEHX010002359.1:17576-31367 GCA_025448015.1 Bolborhynchus lineola
GATTATAAACTTTTATTTGAATGGAAGGAAAAAATTCATCTTCAAATTAAAATTGTCATGCAGGCAAGAAAAAGAATAATGCAACAAATGGCTCCTGCTAGTATGACCTAAACCAAGGAGATGGAAAATAAGAGCCCATCAAAGAAAAGAATAAACTGGTCTTCTATATTTGTCAAAAATATTCAAGAACAGAAGTATCTTTGGCTGATGAAACAAAACCTGATCTCTTTTCTTTTTTTTTTTCCCAAAAGTTGTATCAATAACATCTAGAGAATTAATCTGGTTTCCTCTTTGTTTGTCCATATGGAAAAGAGCAAATAAATACATTTGCATGACTTATTAAAACATACTGAAGAAAATTAAAACTTTTTCATTTTTTTTTTCCTAATCTCTACTGTCTTCTGTATTCTACACATTTGTTTTGCAGAGTCCTATTCCCCTGTGAATAAAAAAAAACCCCGGGGGAATAGTACAACCAGCAGTGAGAGAAGGTTATTAAATCAGTAAATGAAGAAAGAGCACAAAGAATAAGGACACCTTGCAAACAGAATTTCCTGCCTCTAGAGAAGAAATGCAGCAGGGTTGTTTGCCTTAGGGGATATGCATACTGTAAAGCACATGCTCAAACATAAAAGGCAAGTGGCTTTAGTAACAAAAACTCACACATAAAGAAAGTAAGAGGATCAAATGTCACGTGTACCCTCTAAGGAGCTTTCAAAGATGCTGGAGCTGCAACACGTGTAGCTGTCTTTGAACTAGTCATTTCAGGTCTGTATCCTTCAAGACATAATAACTCTGAATAACAGTTCCATCGTGACTGTTTCATTAGTTTCTAATAAAATGGGATGGGGGAGATGCTGGCAGGAGGAAGAATGACTGGCCAATGAAGCTAGGTGTAAAGTAACCAGAAAAACATGGTTATTGAGGCTGTTACTTAAGTGGTACGCAGGCAGCCTTTTGCTCTTTCTTTCACTCTTTAAACTGAAATGATAAAAGAGAAAAGCTGGAAGAAAAAAAAAATAAAACAAAGCAACCAAACGAAACCACATAAAAATTATATTGTCTCTCCTATCACCAGCGATATCTGTAAAGTGACAAATGAGGCTGTGAAAGGAAAAGAGAGAGAAATGGCAAACATTTTATCCTTTTCAGTTTCTAATTGCTGTGAATTGTTTTTCCTGCTTAGAAAAAAATTTCAAAGAATCTAGGATTTTGGCTAAACAAAAGTTTTTATGACTTGCGTTTGCTTTTTGCAAAACATAATACTGACACAGACACCCTGATGTGAAAATTTTGAAGACCTGCACATTGGGGTTTCAATTCCTTCTGCCACAAAATTGCCATGATGAAGTCTCCAGAAATAGTTCCCTGCAAACAGGATGGGAGTAGTACTCAGGCTAAGCATCTCATTCCTTTTTTTTGTTTATTTGTTTTCAGAAATAACATTGTGGTTAATTTTTCTGCCATACTCACAGAGAAAAAGTACTTAAAAATTGAATCAGAAGACTGGGTATTTTTATTTCTCAAAATAGGAGGTATGAGTTTTTATAAGTGTATTAACAGAATACTACTACAAAGAAAAGCAATCCGAAGCTATGAATATGCCAATTACAGTATTCAATAGAAATATTTAGTTACCCTTAAAGCAATGCCTGGAAGATTAAGATATTCTTCCTTGAAAGTTTCCCCATGGCTGGTCACAAGAAACATGGAAGTACATAATTTCAGGAGGAGTTCATGCAATCCTAAAACACAAAAGGACCCTACTTTGATTTCCATGTCTTTTTCTGACCCTCTGGGAAGTGAAAGTGGTGCCAAAAGTCATCTCAGATGATCAAGGTAAAAGAGACTTGATCTTAGGAAAGAATGGGGGGCTCCAGCTTAACGTAAGAAACAGTGAGGTGGAAATACATTTGGACACTGAGACAGAGAGTAGATAATTTTAGTATAAAAGCTAATGTTAGCAATATTTTCTTATTTTTTGATGGTTGTTCCAATACTTAAATGTTATATTTTTAAGCAAGTTATTTATTCTATTGCCCTTAAATCTTCTTTTGCCATATTGCTGCCTAGCCGCACAGAGAATGGGATATTCCTAGTAGTGAGGGTCTGTCCAGCTACCCAGCTGGGACAGTCTAAGAAGAGCACAGCTCCCTACCATGCTGCTCCAGGTTATTCACAGTATCCTAGCAGATGGATGGGCTGGTTTGCAGTGGTGTAAGCCAGCCTCCAGAAGGACACTCTGCTGCCACATGTGCTGCCACAGGGGAAAAAGAAGACCTCCGCCATCACCTACTGCTGTGATAATTAGTGACTCTGGTGCATCTCTCCTCAGATCTACCTTATAGTTTTGCAATATTCCACATTTCCTCCTTTCTTTTGTAGAAATATTCTCTAGCTGGATTATTCTTCTTTCTCATTTATATGTGCCCACTCAATTTTTCCCAAGTTCTTTTTATCTTTTTTAGATTTTATTCTTTGAATAAGAGTAGAGGGAAGATATGCAAGTCTTTTTAATGCTGGATTCTATTCCAGCATGTAGGAATATTCCATATTTTTACAGTTGGAAACACTTCAGTTATGACCATCCCATTGTAGTATGTTATTGCAAATGTGTTCAAGGAGTCGATAGTAATGAAGTTATTTTCATTTTTGGAGGCCAGTTCAAACAGAGTTATGTCTCACTGGTAACACTCTCATGGTTTGGGAAAGAAGCAGAGAAAAAAACAAAAACCAAGCAAGCATCAGTTTATGGTTAGGAAATTTAACAGAATATGGTGCCAATATGCTACAAAAGAATAAATTGTTGCAGTTTTTTGGGAAGGCCACAAGTGCCTATGCATTATGAGGAGAAAACTGTGAAGTTCCTTAAGCCCTTTTTTGATTCTGAAAAAAACCTGCCATGCATTTATCTGCGATAACTTCTGGAGCAGTAGCTAGATACAATACTTTAAGAAAAGTTAGGTCAGATTTTTCTGCCATTACTAACACTCTGTCTAAGTCTGACTTTGAACAGCCTTTGGGCATTTAAGAAGTGACATTTGCTGGCTAAAAATCAATTCTCATCCAGATCTCCTTGGCTTATGTACTAGAATCTGTACTTTGATGCTCAGAGGAATTATTGAGGATTTAAATAGAGGAACAGGGAAAAAGGAACACTAGAAGAAGCTCAGAAGTCCAGTGGGGAAACAGCTTCTTTTCCCCATCCACTAAACATTACTGGACTGTGAGAGAAATAATGAAGCCAAAGGAGACCTGAGAGAAAGCTTATGGCTAAGCAAGATAAGGTTCTGTCCATTGAGAGCCAATTTAGACGAATCTTCAGGCTGAATCTTTGTGACATTGTGTTTACTGAATGCTGCTCTTCAATTGTCTGATAGGAAAGTAAAACAAACCACATCTACTGCAGATGAAGGATGGGTCCGTCTGGCTCTTTCTGTCACAAGAGAAAAGTGAAGAACCAGCAGATGTCAGAGTTGAAATGGTGCAACTGAACCCACACCTTATCAGGTGCAGGTTCAAGGACAGACCTGAACTGCATTTCCAGGAGTTTCTTATCACTAGACCAAGCTCTTGCTTCACCATGAGCCCAGATGACAGAAAATTTGCAAATATAAAGATATACAAAGAAATCAGAATTGGAGGAAATGCTAAAGTTTGATGTCTCCTGTTTGGTGAAGATTCAAAGGCTTCATGGCCAATATCAGTTTCCATTTAAAAAAGATAAAAAAATTCTTGAACTTACTTGCAATTTCATGTATCACAATCACCAGTGGAAGAAAATGTCACTGGTCTAATTCTTCATTCAGGCAGAGTGAACATTAAAATGTAAGAAGGATGTTAAATATGAAATATCATATATGATAATTTAGATATAACTATGTTCATATATTTTCGTATAGATAAGATTACCTTGAATGCACTTCCACTTTAAGAAACTACGGTGGACATTGTTCCTATGGTTACTTGGAGGTAGAATTTAGAGACAACCGATTTCTATAAAAGGAGCAAAAAAAAATCACTGCAACTGGAATTGTCTGCTGTGTTAAAAGTCACTTTTCACTACAATTTTTATTGGTTAAGAGAATGCTGAAGATTTTACATCTAACCAGGTACAGTGTGACTAATTAAACATTTTAGATGAGTAACACAGTGTAATTAATTTTGTCAGCTTTCATCATTTTGCCCCTCCTCCCCCCAAAGGCTTGAGATTTACAATGTCAAAAACATCAAGAAGATTTTAGAACAGCAAAGGACAGAGTGATCTCAAACGTGGTCAGAAGAGAATAGCTAAAAATAAAATTCACTACGTGTTGCTGTCTGTAGTACTATCTGATCCAGATCAGAGGTACATTAGGAAATATTGGCTTATTATAAAACACATTCACTGATTGCATGTCTATAATAATCCATGTTACTTTTTTCTTTTATTTCCTTTTTTGCCTTTCCATATATGAGCTAAAAGGAAATCTGGAATAATTTATATAGGGAAAGGAGTTGTTCTTCTTTTGAAAACTTAAAATAAACTAATCTTCAATGCACTTCTAGTGGTTAAAACTAGGACAGGTTAAAAGGTTGTTTTACCTGGCTGAGAGTAATATGTTTTGTAAGGCTGATATAACCTGTTTCAGTGAGCCGGTTCAGAAATAGACTTCATCATGTTTTCAGATTTTTCAGCTCTCATTTACTGTGTCAAAAATAACTCAAATAAAAATGAAAATGTCTTGTTTATTTGACTAAAATCTGTTACTCTGCCCTCATGGTAGTTCTGTTTCAAGGAAGTTTACACTGATAAAAAACAACCTTTGTGTTGTATTTTGGGTAAAAGTACCCCCAGAGTCAAGTTGGAGCAAATGTTACCTTTTATGTACTTTCTGCAGGGTCACAGATAAAAAAATCTCTATGATCACAAAGTTTGGTTCTTATTACATGATATAAAGCACAAAGACTATTGTCTAAACTATTTATTTCTGCATCACATCTATAACTTCTGTTGGAGTTGTGATTTATATTTTCAAAACACGTTCAGTTATGGTTTGGAAGAAACCCCACTGGATAGATAAAAGAAATGTATCTTTTTATATTCAGATTTGGTTTTCATATCACTGTTCTTTTTTTCTGTAGGTTTTCCATGCTATTTTCCACTCTGCTCTCTTTTTCAACCCCATTGGATTATTTTTTTTTATTCTTTATTTGCTTCCTTACCAGTAGAAAACAACGAAACATAGCAAAGCAAAGCAAATCATTCCTCAATGGACTGAAAAGCCAAAATGTTAGCATTTGAGACAAAATGTCATAACTGTGATATTTGAGTAGCTTTCAAAAGTAGACGAAAGTTACTTTGGTTAATCTTATAGCTCTGAACTACTGATGATCTCAAAATTCATTTATTGGCCCAATGAGCAGACTGATGATTCGCTGAACACATTGTTCATTCCTGTGTGTCCAAGTCTGACTGTTCTGAGAGAGTGAGGTGACTTCATTTTGCTTTAGCTGGGGCTGCACAACTGATTTCCTCATACTGAGATGTTAATTCTGGTTCATCTGTGGATTTACAATGCCATTCAAAGCAGTCACCTGGATGGCATTTACAGACAATATTAACCATGGACACCCAGTAAAATGTTTAAAATATGGTGCACCAAATCTCATCTCTAACTCACACGTTCTCATAAAATTTGAGTTTCAGAACACAGCAACACTCATCAGTACAACAAAGCTTGCTCCCCAGGCTCTGACAAGGAAAAAAGTCTACGCAGAGCCCACATGGCAACAAATTTATGCAAATGCACTAATTATGGTTCAAGAATTCAAAGAAATTCACTTGAACTCTCTTAAAAATTTCCTGCGTCTTTTCTTTTGTTCTGAAGGAGCTGCAATTCTTTGTCTTTCAGAAAAATGCCTTGGGGCATGTCTGACAGCAAAAATATTGTCTATTAAAGAACAGGCAGGATCACCTTTACTGTGGAGAACACTGAAGTAATTATTGGGACACATTCTGCTATCTTCTTATATTTCCTTTGGACTATTCAGAAGGAAATTGCTACTGAAGATGAGCTGCAGGAACCACAGGTCATTAATAAACAGATTCTGTCACTGGTACTTGCCTTAACTGATTCTCCTTCTTATAAAAAATTAATGGGTTAACTCTATAATTGGTGTAAACTGGAATAGTTCCATTATTTTCAGTAAAACGTACGGGTGTATAACAACTGCAGATATGTCCCAGAGAGGAAAGTTGAAGAGTAAAATATTACAGAAGACAGAAGAGACAAAATCTCTTTCTATTCCTGACTTAAGATCAGAATTTTTCCAATAGAAAATTTTGAAGGAAACAGGAAAGGAATTCATTAAGATTTAAAATGTACCTTATGTATGGCACTTATTTTACAGTAAGAGAAATCTCACTTCCCATAGCCTTTCACTGAGTATGATACTTTGGAAGGTAAAGGAAGAGCAGATCTGTCATAACCGAATGTTTGGTATCCAGCAGAGTGGAACAGTGGGAGGACTACCAAACTCCTTACAAATCCTACCACTGAAGAATGGCAAGAACATGTCATCATTCAAAATCACCTGTCTAAAAGCACACATCCTGCATTAAAATAACTTCAAAAAGGAACCTTGAAGGGACCAGAAAATGTTTAGCTGCTCAAATGAAAGCTCAACCTGAGTTTCTAGGTAAAAGCTTGCAGCTTTTTTGTTGGATAATGTGGACCCTAGGTGTGAATTTTTCTCAGAAAAGGCAAACTGCTCTCTACCACTTACTTCCACAAGAATCATGCTTTGTAAAGGTGATTTTCTGGTTTTTACACACATTCTGATGAACATGAAGGGGGAAAAAAGCAAACTCCTAACCCTAACAGTGCTGAAAATGCTCCAAAGCCAAGACTAGCTATTGTACTTCTTCACCCGGTACCCATTAATACTTAATCTGTACATGGATAAAATGTCAGCTGAGCTGTCCGGAAACATCTGGATGTTATGATACCTAACAAATCTAATAGGCACAGCTAATGAGCCCAAAGATGGGGAGTGCATTATGTGGTTGCTGGTACAGCCTTCACCCAATGAATATAAATGGGCTTTCGTTGATCTTTTGTCCTACTAAAATGTAATCCAGTTTATTGAACTGGTGAATTGCATTAAACATTTTGACATTATTTCCTTATAAATCTAAAATGGTGTCCTTGTTCTGTTCTTTGTCTGTACATAACACTAACAAAAAATAAAAGACAAAATCCCACAGCAGAGGGATTCCAGACCACTGATGAATGTTGATTTAAATGGAAAATGTTTTTTAAAGCTCAAAGAGAGCACCACATATGTGCAGAAAAGGGCTCGGAGAAAGGTTGGAGGAATGCATTATAAAGGACGTCTTTCATACATAGAAGGACATACCTTATAGGCTTGGAGCACAAGTAAATAACGGTTTGTAAGTAGAACTCAGGAAAGGCTTATGTGTCTGAAGGATTGCCTACTTTTCACTAGCACAGTAGTTTATCACATATTTACAAGTCTCTCTTCACAAACTGAAATCAGCATGGCTACAACAACAGGAAATAAACAGATTTTTTTTTATTATTATTAACAGTGGTTATTTTACAGTCCATTTTAAAATACCTTAAAAATAATGAATAAGCTGGCAGTTATGAATATGGCAATAGATATATACCAAAATTGGGGTTTCATATTTATCATGGTGTCTGCTTTTTCTGTGCAAGTGACTGAAAGGGGTGAAAACGCAGCTGTACCTAACAGACAAAACGTAAGATTATTCTCACTAATTCTAATGTCCTCTTTATTCTGCTCACAAAGGACCCTATTTGTTAGTTCAGGATTAACTGTATTTGTGGTGTCATTATTGTTTATCTCAAGTATGCTAATATAAACACAAAATATATGCTTTGTCTATCTGGATTTATAATAGCCATAGGCTATATCTAGATTATTTTTTCTATTCTTTTTTAATTCAGAGCTTATGAATTTAAAAATTTTGACATAAAACCTTTCTAATGATAATAAACACTTAGAACATTTCAGAGGCAGATTTTATTCCACCTACTGTTTTTACTCTCATACTGACCTGTGACTCCCTTTTATTTTAAAAACACACACATATTTCCAGATGATAGCAGCAAAATAGCCAAGGCAAAGGCACATTACAGAATTCTTGTCTAGCATATCTAAAGCAGACACGTGCATCCCCAGGAATCAGACTGAAAGAGGAAGAAATGTCCTCACAGCTCCTCTGAAAGAATAAGGAGGGGGCTCATCACAAACACCTAAGTCCACCTAAGTCCATTTGCCTGTAAACTTGTTTCTATCATTCATCTATGTATTTTCTTTTCCACAGTCATTCCTTCTATGGCTTTGCAGGATATACAAATAGCTGAATAACAAGGGTAATGTTTCCATTATTTCTTCACTTTACCATTCAGACCCTGTTTATGTGAGCCTCCCAGATATTGTCAGGGTGTGGTTAAGAGCAAGGTATGGACAAAGATTTAGTGAGGAAATGGTAGACAAGGAATGAATTCTTAACCTTGACTAGGCTTATCCAAGAGGCAGCTCTCAGGGACGAATGGAAAATATGGATTTGCTTCCAATACCAAAATGCTGACATTTTTTTATAGATAAGACTTTTGCCTTTACTGCATTTTCTTGTCCAGGATATATTTTTTTTTCCTTAAAAAAAAGGTCAGGAAAAACATATAACTACATATTTGTTTGCTTTTTGAGTTTTCAGTTTTAGAAAAAAACATAAACCCCAGATCCTTACAAAACGCAGTTTTGTTGTAAAAAGTCCAAACCACCTGATTCTAACATTATTTCAATTTCCATACAAATGTTAGTTTGCATTGTAAAAATAATTTATTACATTTTCACCCCTATAAATACTAAATAGAATTTTCCTAATATGCAGACAGCATCACAGAAAGATGAACACAAACTTGGTAATTTGTATTATATTTGGTAATGTGTTTTATACTTATTTAAGGTTTCAGGGTATCCTAAGGACTATGAAAAACCAGTTGTGCAAGTAACTGTGTAGCGGCAGAAGAGATAGATCCATGCATCAAAGAGGGGATACAAACAGAGGTCATAGGAGGGGAGTGAGCAAGCAAATTGCTGCGGCAAGGAAAGCAGCATTGCTCAGAGGAGAAGCAGAAATTGCTGCCTGCTTTTCAGATAACCTGAGAAGAGGAATATGTAATTCAAAGAGAAGCAAATATCCTCATAACCTGTTTTGAAAATAGAAAAATAATTTATGTACTATTTTTATGAATCAGCTGTTTTGAAATCAATTAGGCTTTGAGTACTGTGATGGATATTGATGGTTTTGACATTACCATGTTTGCTATATAGGCAAAAAAAATTAAGGGCTTATAAAAAATTTAAAAAAAGAATGGATAAGATATGAAAGGAAATCACATGAGAAATCTTTAATATCTCTCCAAATACCAGAATCCTTAAAAGATCAACTCTTTGTTTAAGATTAGTTGTAAAAAGAAAACAAAGTTTCTTGGATTAAATAAACACTGCACTTGTAAAAGTTTTCACAAAATCTAAGAACAAGAAAGGAAAAAATTGTTTAAAAATTACTGATAAACTTTTGCCTGTGTACAAATGGGTCAATTCATTTATCCTGCACCTGCTTTTTTTTTAACTTTGTATATGTAATATAAAGGTAAGATTAAATATTTTAAATTATTTTTCCTCAAATCTTTGTTGGTGTTAAAAATTCTCAAGTAGTTTTAATGAAAAGGAAGATAGACATTTACTATGCCTGTCTTTGTAGCAATGTACTAGATAGATAAAGGAAAAAAGGTTGAGTCCAATGTTTGAATAATTTGGTAGGTGGGAATACATTATGCCCACTGAAAATGTAGGAATCACAGATATGTCTCTGTTAGAAATGGCTTTGGAGCCAAAAAGAGATGACAGCAGACGCAGCCATCTTCTGTCAACAACATCCTTCGTGGATTCAAATGAATGAAGACCCACATGAGGACCACATCTTGATAACGGCTACCATGGCTCAAAAGGAAAAAACAATAAATTCACATTCCAATATGTATTACAAAAACTGGTGATGGGATTCGAGAAAGCCAAAATGCATGAGCTCAGCTCTGTGCTGCCTTCATTAGATGAGCATTTCCCCTTTTTGGCATTGTAAATCGTAACTAAGGGAGGCTTTTTCACCTGTCAGGATAATTCAAGTGAGAGCAAAGTTGTTCTCTTTATTTCACAGAACAGCAGAAGCTCGAATGAGTGGGATGTGACAGGAAAATCACGCCTTTTGAGTGCAAGTTGTGTTTTTTTTAAGACTCAACTTTCACAAGTATTATTAAGAATAAGAATATTAAATTACCACAGAGAAATGCTTTTAAAAACCATTCTAAAATAATAGCTAGCATCTATACTTATGTCTGGGTATTTTTTTCCTTCCTTTTCAGAATGATCTGCACAATATTGCAAATAGTACATATTTATTTTCTCTGCATCTTTTTGCTAGTTGAAAATTAACTTTGGGATATCTTAAAGATGCAATGCCATCTTCAGATGTTTAAATTACAGTAATTACAGCACCTTCTCATGGCTTGTTACTGTTTGGTCTTTTTTTCCCCTTTATTTCTGTGTTGTTTACTTGGCACAGAATTTGCTCATAATTCTAAAACCTACACCTTAAACATGGTAAAATGCATCACTTTTTCAGCCTTTCCCTGCTTGCCAATTGCAATGTGGGATGCAATACTCTTGTTAATTTCTGCTGAGCAACATATGGATAATTTCTTTCTATTTCCAGTGCATTTGCTGTTATAATAACTACTGATAGTTCTGCCAGATAGTTGCCAGTTGTCTTCTTCGCATGCCTAATATGACATGGTTGTTCTCTGAAGCATAGCTAATGAGCTCTTATATCAGATTTTAAATATATAAATTCATTCACTTTATTTCAAGGGTTAATAGCATCATTTGAAAAGTTCTGTAGGTGCTAATTACAGCTGGCTTTCGTTTTTTGATAATTCTTGCTTATACAGTTATATACAATTCCCACCGTGGTCATACCTGCACAATGAACCAAATGATGCAGGCTACCCCAGATATCCTGGAATCTCAAATAGTTCACATGCCATAGTCCCTCTGACCACCATCATTGGAGGTGAAGGTCAGGGCTGCTGCTGGAGGGGTTTTAGGTGAACAGGCTTTAGCAGGGAGGTACAAACAACAAGGTGACTTCTAGGAGCATGTGGAAGCTGCAGGTGAAACACAACTGGCCTAACCTGGTCTACACTTTATATGGGCCCAGGTAATAATGAACCAACCTAGAAGAAGGATACATTGAAAACATATTGGCTGGAAAATCAAACACAGTGCAGCAAAGTCCAGAGCTGGCTGCAGATGCCAATCTGAATAGTCTTTGTAAGTAGCCTGTGCTATTTCCAGCCGCTCCTGGAGAAACAAATGTATATGCTGCAACTGTTGAAGGGAGACTTCATGTGAGCATTGCTGGACCCCAGCATAAATAGGTGGTCATGGGGCTGGCAAGCATACTGCATGTAAAAAGGGGACTGTTACTTGGAAGAGCAGATGCTACTGTTACAGACAGTGGTAGCAGGTAAACTGAATTATCTTGATGGCAGTTAAGGTAACAGGATCCAAGATCTGGTTTGCCTGTTTGGTTTGGTTATTAGATTGTGGGTAATGCGGGTTATAAAGACTACTTTGCACCCCCAGCAGGTCCAAAGGCTGACTCCAGTACTGGGAAGTGAGCTAGGTCACTCATTCTATCCCCATGCAGCCCATGGTAGCCCGTGGCAGTGAAATGCATACTGCAAAAACAAGTGTGTGTTTCTGAGGGGCCGAGGGCAGCCTCTTTAGTGGAACAAAAGTAGCCTCCTTGGTAAACATATTCACCACTGCAAGCACTGCTTCACATCCCTGACAGGCAGGCGTGTCTACAATAAAATTCATTAAAATAATTTCCCATGGCTGCTCAGGAGCTGGTTAGGCTTAGGATAAACACTGCAGCCTTTTTGTCAGTCTCTTGGCCTGGACATAGACACCGCATAGCTTGTGGCATCAGTGTAGAGCAAAGGAAACCAGGAGATTGCCATGATTCAATTCAGAGACTTCAGACAACCTCCATGCCCTGCTGTCAGCATAATGCAACAGCACTGAGGTACCTGTGCCTCAGTGGTAGCCACTCTTCTCCTTCAGGTCCTGTGAAATGTCCTCTCTCCAAAACTGTGCAGCCAATGAATGAATAACCATCTCAACATGCATATAAGTTAAAAAGTCATCTGTGGGTACAGCCACAACAAAAAGGTTTCAGAGCGAAAAAATTATAGGAGTAATTTTAGGGCAGGGTCAAAATGATAAAAAAATACAAGAGAATCACAAGCTCTATGAGGCAATAGCTGGAAGATGCTGATGGGTGATACACGGAAGAGGTAGAGGTCAACTGCCAGCCACTTTTATTAGCTCTCCTGGAAACTCACCAAGTGCATTCATAAACATAATATTTATGAAATATTTATGTCTCCTTTGCACAGATAGCCTGTAACCCTGTGGGAACACCCTTTGCCCCAACCCTCCAAACCTCACTCTCCATGACTTTCAAAAGAAGTCTCAATAAATAAGCAAGATGTTTGGACAAGAATATCCTCACAAAAAGCATGAATGAGAAGCATACACAATGCCAAGGAGAAAGAGCTGCATCAAAGCTAGGATTGCCTCTGCAGAAAGACCCTGGCAGATGCAACTAAGAAGAATGTTCTATGGAAACGGGAAAAAAGAAATCTCACTGCATGTTACAATGCTAACTGCTGTGCTTCTCCCCACAGGAACAGCTTGGGTAAGGCGGCTCTTGGGGAGAGCACTATAAAACATGGACTTTGCAAAATGGACTCCATTCACAGATGAGACCCATGCCAGCTGGTTATAATCCTCAGCTAAGCATTCATATGTTCTAACAACTAATATGAAATTAGTCTGAGTAATTTATCCAGAAGTAAATATCATGTATATATTTTTTTCCTACTTATGTCTTTATGCTTATGGAGACCACCCACCTCCTTTGGAGAGAGGTTGTTTTTCAAGATTCTGGTGATTGTTTTTCTGACATTCAGGATTTTGCCTCACTATTTCAGAGCTAAAACTTTTTTATTTTAAGCTTTTTTTTTTCTTTCCCCATTGCAATTTGTCCAGCTCCACTTGTACCGCAGCAATTTCATGGACCAAAGCCTTCCACTGGGGTAACAATATGTAACAATTTATATTGAGTTTCCATCATGTTGTACCAGTTGCCACATATGAATGAATTTAGGTTTGCAACATTCCTGTGAGGTAGGGACACATTGATTTTCCTTTATTATAGATTGGGAAACAAAGACTTTAAGCAACAAAGCCTCAGTCAATCGTAGAGCCAAGAGCAGATCCCAGCTTCCACAAAACTGGACTTCTGTTAGCTATTGCAAGGTTATTTTTCTACCTTCAAGATGGTGTTATTTTTGAGATAAAAAATTACAAGGGACAATAACATTAATATCAGATGGCCAGATGTACGCATGGACATGATTTTAAGGTGGTTTCTATAATAATCGTGTATTTTGGAGAGCGCAATATTGCCGACAGACTTGATATGCAATCATTTTGAAGGAGGTTGAATGGAAATTTTGAAATATTTACCACTGGACTCTACTAACTAATTTTTTTTTTTTTTTTTTTTTTTTGTGGTATAAAGTATCTCAACCTTCGTCTTTTCAATGTGGCAGTTATTTCTCA
>JAOEHX010002371.1:0-12516 GCA_025448015.1 Bolborhynchus lineola
GAGTCCCTACTAAGTTGGCAAAAAAAAAAAAAAAAAAAAAAAAAGACAAAAAAAAAGAAGCTGGTAGGGAAAAAGTGAATTCTTTCTGACTTGTGAATTCTTTCTGACTTTAGATGATTTGCAGTACTGAAAGCAGGAGGATCAAAGAGTCCAGATCACGCTGGTGAGACAAGTAAAACACACATGAAATATTCCTTCATGACCAAATTATTGGGAGATAGGTTAATTTCCAGCACTACTCAGTCTCTCCGTTCCATTAGATTTTTAACTTAGTGGTGCTCCTTTTAACAGCATGGGTTATGTATTTCCCTTTTGCACATAAATGGAGATCAGCTTAAGAAAAGGTAACCCAAAGGGTTAACACAAACCCCCTTTGCATAGCAGGGGCAGGGAAAAAACAAAGACAGAGCTTTCGGGTGTACCAGCTGAGTTAGGTACAATGGTTATCAGCTCAGAAGCTCTCCAAATCACTTGATCAGTAACTCCTAAATGTCCCCTCCTACATGCCTGTACTTTATGTACTGTATTTGCCTCCAGCATTGCTTTTGCATCACAAGGGTTCAAAGGATTTGAAGACAGCAAGCGCAGCAGGGAGAAGCATGTTTCATAGTACAGCCCTGTGGCTTTTCTGCATTTTTGGTTTTCCTCAGCACTATAAAGACTTGGCAAGTGTAGAGGCCTCAGATGGTGAAGTTCCAGCCTTGGCCTCCAACATATTGTCAAGTGTGTTAAAGAACACAGTAAAATCCACATAAGCTCTGTAGTTTATTTTATAGGATATGAAGAGGTAAGCACAATATTACTGAAAGAAGGGGCAATTCTCACATTACAAAAAGTTTGTTTCTGCGCTTCAAGCTGTTGAGGTTTTTTCTGTTTGTGTGTTTTCTTCTTAAACTCAGGAATCCTGGCTATGGTTTCAGCAAGACTTTTACTTGGTCTTACTTGCCTTGGTACTGCTGCAACAAAATGCATACAGCCTCGACATAAACAGATGCAGGGAATATCTCTTTTTAAAAGAAGCACTGTAACTATTGAAAGTATTATTAAAAATAAAAGTAATCTTTTAAACCATTCTGAGAACATGTGTTCTGTGTTTCTGGGAACAGTTTAAAGGACTTTAAGACCTGTTTGAATAGTAAACACAGAACACAACAGCAATGTTTGAAATAGTTTATCCCCCTCTAAGAGAATATTAAAGTTCCAATGTGGACAGCCTTGTCAGAAATGGTACTATTTATACTGTATACAAAACAGATCAAAGCTTCATAACTTCCTTGCATGTGTTGCCATTTTAGCAGAGAACAATCACGGGTAAGGATAGGGAATTACCAACATCAGTTCTTACAATGTTTAAATCATATATATGAGCAATAGAGGACATTAGATTCTGAAGATGTGAGGATTGCTTTCAAATGTAGTAACACGATTAGTTAAGTGTGAAGGGGAAAGTAATAAAAACCAGCAGAACCACAGTCTCCCAATCTTGAAAAGCCATCCAGAAACCTAAGCTCCTAAGCTAGGTTTCTAGCCAGTTTCTGTGTGCTGGGAAGAAAACATACCCCACTACAAACCATAAGAAAAAGGTGGGACTTCTGTCAAAGTTATTGGAGTTTTCTTAGAAAATAAAGTGGTGGGGGTTTCTTTCTTTTCTTTTCTTTCTTTTTTTTTTTTTTTTTAACAGTTCAGTGTGTTAAATTAAAATTCCCAAATATACTGAGACCTTAGAAAATATTAAGCCGAGATACTTAAACAATATACTTCTTTGTCAGCTGTGGTCTATTACAAAGCAAATGAGAGAAATATGACAAAAGGGATTTTCTTGATGCACATACGTAATCCATGAGCTGAATGCATGCATCAAGCCATGACAGCAGGCTACAGATTTTATGCATTATCAGCTATTATAAATACTCACTGCATGCTTGTTATTTCAAACCAAATGTTTAAGTAAGCACGGTTATTTCCAACACTACTTCTTAAAAAAATATAGCTAAATTAAGTTTTCCCTGGAACCAGAGTCATTCAGTATTTTATTTTGCCCAAAAAAAAACCCCGTCATTCTAATGCGCACCCTATTAACCACACAAGTGCAGGAATAGAGAGGCAAGACAAAGTAGCATTTTGAGCAAATAGTCAGTTGTGGCAAACAGGTCTGGTTAAACAAAGCAGCTGGTATGGTTAGAAATATGGAGATTTTCAGGATAGAAGTACATGCAAGTTTTAGTGGATCAATATTGACTTCAGGAAAAAAGAGAAACGGGTAAGTGATTTAGTGATTACCGATACGGTTCAGTTTTTGTCTTTCTGCTTTCCTTCTCTCTCTTGGTCAAGGGAACCCTCTTCCATAGCATACTCCAATCCCATGCGCCTCTAGCAAACCCATCTTCGTCACCACCCCCTTGGGGCACAATCTTATAAGTGTTGCCATCTATGACATCTATAAGCGGCACAGTGCATGTGGTTCTGCAGGGTGGCGGATGATGCAGGGAAGATGCGGTTATGTGCAAAGACCCATGTGGCACGTGTGCACGGGTTGTAGTTCATGGGAAAAGAGGTGGGGGAGGGAAAAATGAAAGGATTTAGACAAGTATTCATTACAATTCACAGTATGTAAACAGCTATCTTTACCGATAAGGCTCAGTTTTATGCTTTCGTTTGGCCTTTTCCTTGTGGCTTAACGGAATTCGTTTCCATAGCAAACTCCAGTCCCATGCCCCTCTGGCAAAACCATCTTCATCCCCACCTTGTTGTGGCTCAATGGAATAATCATTTCCATCTATGTAATCTATTAGAGGTACAGTACATGCAGTTCTGAAACATTTATAGAAGGGAAAGAAAGAGCAAAATACAATTTCAGAAGAGTAATCTGTCTAATCTGCAATTAACACCATTAATTATTAACACCATTAATTATTAAGATTATGGAGCAGTGTATACAGAAAGTCACTTGTAAAGGTATTACTAAAAAATGAAGCCTCATTTGAATTACAAGGAAAAAAAGAGA
Organism: Bolborhynchus lineola; assembly: GCA_025448015.1. NCBI lineage: Eukaryota > Metazoa > Chordata > Aves > Psittaciformes > Psittacidae > Bolborhynchus > Bolborhynchus lineola. The sequence continues at coordinate 3,005 of JAOEHX010002371.1, forward strand.
TATTCTTTATGCTGTTTCAAGGGGTTCTGAACAGAAGAGTTAGGTCTGAAATGCTACTGTGTCAATTTATTGATACTTTTTCCTTTATAGGTGCTTCTTAACATTGGTCTTCTAATAAAGCATTGGAGGAGGCAACAGAGTTGCCCATAGAGTTCTCGCAGTATTGTTATTTCCCATCATTTCAATTCATATCAGATCTTTTCTTCCAACACATATAATAAACTCTTAGCTTTTACTAGTAAAAACATGGATTTTCACTATTCTGTCCTGTTCAACTGCTAACCTCTCAGGATAAAAAAATATTAGTGGTGCTCTCCTAGCAGCATTCTTCAGTAGACTTTTTCCTGTTTGATTTGCAATATGCTGCTCATTGTGATCTATCGCATATACAACATTCACCAAGGAAAAAACATTATCTTGTTAGTCTCCCCAGATTTTCCAGATGAGTTTCCGAGTGACCCAACTTAGAGAATTTCCATTGTTTTAAGTCAAATCCAGTAAGATTGAAAAATCAGTGGGGGAAAAGAGAAACACTAACTCTGGGCCGCCTTTGAGGCAAAAGCGGCAGCATGCTGCACCTAGGGTTGGAAGAAGGCTGCTGAGCATTGCCCTCTGGACCACATGCCCCAGCATCACTGGGTCCTCCTGTAATTACTGCTTTTGAGGGTGGTGCTGGAGAATGCCTCTAGCTGCCTGCTCTCATCAGCCTCTCTCATGCAAAACAGTAACACACATTTGATGAAAGTACACAAGCATTTCCACCTTCTTTCTAGTACCCCGGCCCAAATAGTTTTAAAGGCTTTAAAATACACAAAACCCACCTCTTCATGAAAGTTCTGACAGTACAACAGGTTAACATATAGCTTTTCAGGATTAACCAGTTATCTTATGGATTAAACAAGCACATAGTTTCCTAAACACATGTACCCCCTGACCACACAAGCTAAGAGCACAGCAGCACACGGCAACAACAGCGTTTCAACAGCTGGAAGAAGAGAAGCCCCTGGGATTCCCCTTCTCTGTCACCTCTGGCAGATCCTAGGCACACAGCACAGGCATTTCCATTACTGGACTAGCAAGCTTCTGTATTTGTGGCAGAGACAGGCTCAAACCCTGGCCTTGGTTCATTACAGACAATGCTCCAAAGTGCTCCAGAGAAAACAAATAAGACCACATTGCAAGACCAAAGAGGAGAAAGTTATAAAACTCTTGAGACCACAGTGGCTTCCAACCCCCATTAAATCAAAACACTTGGTGCTGCTTTTCCTCTACCAAAAATCATAGTTTTGTTTAGTTCTTTTGTTTCATCAGGCTCCTTATTCCGCCAGAACAGGCCATTCTTATAACAGTCCCTCAGATCACTGCAAAAGACAAGAACTGTCTTATATTTCATCTATACTAAGCAAAATATTCAGTATGCCTATTAAAATAAACTACCTAGAGATTTGTTTGCCTGACTATTTTCCTTCCTCCTCATATAGCTTTTATGCTGGGAGAAAATAAAATCATTACATAGCAAACACGGATATAGTTTGATATATATATGCATTAATACAGATACAAAACATACTGACTATAGTTTGAAAAGTGAAGATCATTACTGCGACTTTTTCTTCCTAAGTGATCAGACACTGGAAATAACAGGAGAACATTACCTGTCCTTAGATATAGGAGCTATAAGTGGTGCATACCAATTAATTCCCACCTCACAATGGGCATCGAGGTAAACCAAAACCTTCAAAAGAAAAAAAGTAATGCAATTTATATTTCTGTATACAAAATCACAATGATTGAATTAAGCTTATTTACCCTGAAATACTTTCATATTATAAACAAAAAAATGAAGCTCACATGAGTTAAATTATTCCCTTTAACTACCACCACCTCACCTCCCCTACCCACTGTCTGCCTTCCCCAGAGACAAGACTTGTGTGTGAATTGGCTCCTACCTGTCCAAGTTTAGCCTTCTGGGCTCCAATGCTCCTAGCTTGGATTAAACCTTCTCTCCTCTCATTTCGAAATACCTTTACAAGGCCGTTCCACTGCTTAATATACTCATCCAGCCTCTCTTGTAGGTGTGCTATCAAATAACAGAGAAAAAAAAATGGTTGGGTTTAATAATAAAGAGCTTTGTACTCCTAACACAACCCAAATCAACTCTACTTAAAAGTATCTACAAACACTTAAGAGAATCTTTAATTCAACTGCTTGTACTACCACTCACAAAACTCACAAATCAACTGCTTATACTAAACCTGAAGATCTGAAGACTTGGAGCTCTGACTTCATAGCAAAGGTTTGTCTCTGATACACTTGAAAAAGGCAGCTGAAGCAGTTGGCCACACCACAGGGGAGCTGGGTGGACAATTCCCAGTCATTTCAATAGATCACGCTGTGGCTTTCAGGTCATCTCTAGTATTTCAGCCAGGTAGAGAAGTTTCTACACTTCATCACATGGTATTTCCTTATCAGATAATGTCACATGTACAGTTGAAGGTCCCACTTTTCAGTTAAATGTTTGTCCTCACTCACTTTCTGCGTCACAAAATGTTATGTTGGTCTCTAAACCTGAGACAGAAACCCACCATACTCAAACTATTGCGCTCCCCCGCCTAGACCAGTTTCCTCTTGGGGCTGTGGTGGTCTTACATTAATCTTATAATGAAATAAAGAAAAAGAATATTGGAGGGCCAGAACTGCAGTGAACAAACTATGTCTAATTATTCTGATGAGACTGGAAACCTTCAGCCAAAGGGACTTGGTCAGTATAGGGATGAGTAACTCCGTAAGAATTATGATGGGCTACACTTAAATGGTTGCAGATTTGTATTTGCACATTGGTCTTTGCTAAACTAATCTGGAAACCACATTCTACCACACAATTTGAAAAAAGGATTTTAGCCTTGCATAATATTGTACAGACGATTCTGTTGAGAAATCTCACAAAGGCAGAAGGGCTGGCAGTAAGGCGCTTGCTGTTTGAGGCTACGCTGATTTAGCTACTGGTGCTCATTCAACATCTATTTTTGTACTGAAAAGCTCAGAAGAATTGCCTACAGCTTCAGTTTCTCTCAGTCAGGAATCAAACTAAGCCACCTCAGCTACAGCTGAGGCATCCACACACTGGTTTGCACCGGCTCCAAGGGGCTGGTAGAGGCCATGCCCCTGCTGATCTAAGAGGAGAGGGGATGTGCAGAGGTGGAAGGAGAAGGATGCCCCCTGTAGCAGCAGTAAACCATCAGGTTGCTTCAGCAGCAACATCTTTCTCACCCTGAAATGACTGAAGTTTGGAGCTTGCTGCAACTTACATGTCAGTATGTTTTATATTCTTGCCAACAGTATTAAAAAAAACTAGATTAAACAAAACCTACATATAAATAATCCAAATGGAAATGTTTTTTAGAAGCATATTTTCTGAACTTGAAACAAACAACTTTAACAAAGAACAATTTCTGAAACCACTACTTATAACACTCTTATTATCCCTCGTCTTCACCTTTATAAAAGAATAAATTTTCTCAACTGAAAGATTTACATATACTCTCCTCATTTCCCACACACATTTACAATCTCTTTTGTAAATCCTTGTGCTTTAGGAAACCATCCAGGATACATAAATATCAAACTACAGAGAGAACAATTTTATCACATACGCTGTATAGAATAACATGCCATGTAATATATATAGAATATGCGGTACGATAGCTGTGATATAAATTTTTATAGGATAAAATCAACAGAGTTATGAGGTCATACTGAAGTGGTACTAAGAGAATCTTTATACCACAGCATTATTTATTCTGCAAATTCCAAGTATGTGTTACAGAAGGACTGTCAAGACTGTTTTAAAGATTTAAAACCTGACTTTATTTCCAGCTCTCCTGCCTATGAAGCCAAATGTTTTAGTTATCAAATGTTCAGCTATGTAAGGCTCACAGGGAGCTGTAAAAACTTGTCATACTGGCTGTGCAAAGCTTTTCTACAGTACAAGTCTCAGGACTTTGCAGTCCATTATCTGAAACTGTGCCAGGGTTAGCAGCAAGTGCTATTTCCCACAGGAAAAGTGAATTTTTCCTCCTTCCCGTGTTACAAAGCCTGCATGACAGTAGTGTATAAAATCATGATACTTTTACAGTCAGAAATACCGTTTGGCCAGTGTTAAATTTTGTTCACCTAGGACATGTATTTATGGTATCTGTCAACAGCCTTACAACATTCTGGTTTTTGTTTAAAAATGTATATTTCATCTTTCAAAATATTACAACCACCATTCTGGTCTTCCCTTGTTCCGGGGGTTCTCTCATGTCTCAGCACATGATTAAAGCATGAATCTATGTTTTTTTTTAAACACATCCTTTCTCCAAATGATCTCAGGCACTGCAGATTACAAAATGGAGGAGGAGGGAGGCAGCTTTTATTCTCTTCACTCATGGATGTCAGTTTGTTGAAAAATAGCATCAGAAGTCCTCTCTAAAGCAGCTGCCCAAGTCCCCTGCTCTGTAATACTACTAATGTGGAGCTCTCGGCTAACACAAAGCACTGATCAATGCTTCGGTCTTCCCACTACAAGCACTGTTACAGAAGTTAATAAAAATACTGTTATCTGTCTGCTCTCATTACATCCCCTTTGGTTACATTATGGGATGCTGCATCAGTGGGAAATAAAGAAAAAACAAGTAAATGCAAAATGTAGACAAATCCTTTAAATGCTACCAGGAACACTGGCATTTACCTTGCAGTCACCCTTTACAGGTGGCATGGGCTACAAAAGTGAGCTGCGCCACCTGAGATAAGGACCTCTATGCTTCAGAAAGCAAGCAAGCTAGTGTCTAAACACATAACAAGTAGTTGTCAAAGACCTATATATACAACTGCCAACTATAGGGAGCTTCAGAGTATTTGGTGTTACAAACTCTCATTGCCCTCCCAGAGCAGCTGTAGCCTCTACTCAGCTAGCATTCACAGCAAAATGAACTATTTCTATGAAGAAACACAAGCAAAACTGAGGAAAAAAAATCCCCATGAGCAGTAGCGCGGCCACAAAGACACTGACAGAAGCTGCTGCAACACTTCTTGGACTCTAACGAGCGTTAATACAGAGGTCTCCATTGAAAATATCAGAACTAGCATCATTCAATTATCTTGGCGACATCTTCTTGTTACTGTTCCCTTTGTGCTTTGACAGAGGAAAAAATGCCCCGGCAGAACTCAGCACATCTCTCTGTGTAGTTATCCACAGTCAAACCCTGCTGTTTGCAGAAGAGATTAAGGAAGCAAGAGAGAGTGTTGTTTGGCAAAAAAACTGCTCCCAACTCACTTTATACAAAGAATTATAATGAAAAGGACATTTTTCAAGCATTGGAACTGTTCATCGCTGTCAGGCACAACATATATAAGCTTCTATGCAGCTGTAACTCCCTCCTGATGAAAGAGGATTTCTCATAAAGGAGGACAAGCAAGGCTTTTTATGAGCTAGCCTTTGGAAGTGTTTGCAACTGCTATACTCCATTTTAATTTTGTATGGCTGGAGAAGGAGGTGGCTAAGAAATAAGGACAGTCACACTGAGTGTGAGCAAACATCTACTCAATTCAGCATCTGCATCCCTCAATGTTGGTCTCAAAGAGTGCAAAAAGCTCTTTGCTGGGTGGAAAGCCAGATATGAAGTGTGTAGTCTGAAAGCAGGTGGGGAAGGAGAAAATCCTGTATCTGTGCTGTCAGCACTGCTTTTCTTCTGGCTGAACAGGCAAAAAGCCACCAGCAGCTCTGGTGTGGTTAATACTGTTTGTGTTTTGCAGCTCTCCTAACAACTGGAAATCTCTTCAGGAGGCTTGGCACGCTTCACAGCCTGTACTAGCCCACGCTTCTCTCTGGGAAGAAAGAAGTGGAGCAAAATTCTATTCCCTTGGCCTTTTTTCATCTAAAATGCAATTTGAATTATTGAAATTAAGTTAATTATGTTTACCAAGTAACAGCCTAAAGCACTTTGAAGAACTATTATAGTGAAACAGTACAGTGGCAGAAAGGTGTTCAGAGCCATTCCAGTCTGTGCTTGTTTTCCAGTCACTCATACATGAGAAAACTGCATCTTGATCTTGTTTCACTGAATTTTCTGATTCAGGAAAGCTACTTGGGGAAATGAAGTGTGGGAAATAGAGAAACAAGGGTCTGCTGGATGTTAGGTCCAGGCTAGCTGTATCTGCTAACCATTCATATATGAACAGAAAGCATAAGTAAAGTTCTGTATTTCAAAACAAATTTCTTGTAAAATCCTGCCTGTATTTAACAATTGTCATATACTGGAAAACTGTAGTACAAGTTATGCCAGACAAACTCATTCCATGAATTATATATACATAGCACAGAGTCAGCTACAAGTCATGTGAAACCTAAGTACTGAGTCCAATCATGAGTAAAAAATCTGGTAATTTTTCTAGAGATGATCACTGTCATAGTTATTTTATGCGGCTAACTCAGCCTTTGAATAGCTCTGAAGGAAAGCTGTGATCCCAGCTGAAAAGGAAAACACAGCACATGCCTGCTGACCGAATTATTAAAATTATATCCCTTAGGAGAGAAGATATTTTTGGTTTACAGTGTGTGTGTATACCTAAGCCAAATTCTCAACAGCTGTTAAAAGATATAGGAGACTATAATGTAGCATTCAGTATCTTTATTAGACTAAGACAGATGTAGTTTAGTTTACAATACAGGTACCTTTTCCTCTCCTGTAAAAACAAACAGAAAATGATACCTACCTATCTACAGGTATGATGTAAAAATTAACGGACAATAACTACTTTTAACAGCAACTTACACTCATAAAAGGCAGCCTGAAATACATGACGAGTTCAGTTATAAAATTTACAGTGCGTATACCCACAGAAAACAACCCTTGTGAGGCAGGAGCTGGGAGAAGATAAGATCACTTGATAAAACAGATGGTTTCAGAAGAGTCATCTGCCTTCCACGCCACTCCCCAGTTCAGCTATTATAAAAACAAAAAGGAGGGAAAAGAGAATGTATCCTATGCTGATGACCAGTTCAAACTTGCTTATACTCCTAAAAGCCACGGTCATCACTGTCCATAAGAGTGTCATCCTGAATACTCAAAGTTATGTTTTTATTTCTGCATCTACTCTTTTTCTCACTCAACTTCTATTCAAGTACTATGCTGCAATAAGACCTTGAAGAATGTACACCTTTGGTGCCCTGCTTTTAAATTTGTTTAAAACCAGACAGGCTTCATCTAATCAATTATCTATCTCTAGCATACCTCTTTCAGTTCTTCTTTGTATTCAGCCTTGATTAATGCTGAAGATATAACTATTAAAGGAAAAAAAATCTTTGTGTGTTTATATTTGTAAGAATCAAAGGCAGGTAGGTACATCCTGGCTATAAAACAAGACCAGAATGTATATTACTAAGGAGGAGGAAAATCACTAAACTTTTGAAAATGTTTAAAGGCAGAAATTAAACCACACAAGCCCCTGCAAGAAACAATTAACACCTTAACATGATGCTTAACTGAATAGGATGCTGAAAATTAAAAACAGATTGAAAATGGATCAGAATAATTCAATAGTCTTAGATGTATTTTTATTATAGCAACACACACACCAAAAGGGAATCTGGTTTCCCATATGGAATAAAGAAATTATGCCTAACAGGCTTAACCCAAACTCCTTCAACAATCTTGAACTACTTGTTTTCACAAGAGCTAAGAGAGGTACTAGCTATCCCAGCTTTCTACTACGAGCTACTCTACAACTGTGGTAGAGAGCCCTCCACAAATCCTGTATTTCAATCAGCTGAATACACACGAAGGAGCGCCACCTTTATAAAAGCAGTTATTGGAAAAGAGCTTTCCCTTCATTGAAAAATGAAAGGACTGTGAAGAAGCAACTTGCAGAGTCAACTCAATCCATGGCAGGTAATAAATCAAAAGAAAACTATGCAATAAAAAGGAAATGTTTATTTTTCTACAAGTAGTAGGTTAATATTCCAAATATACCTTTGTTGCTAAAATCATCAATCAGCACGATTTCTGCCAAGTATTTCCTGGGTGTTCTCTTAATGACACTGTGGACTGTCCTCATGAGTGTAGACCATCCTTCATTGTGGAAGACAATGACAACGCTGGAGGTGAGCAGGTTATCATCATAATGCCAATATTTGCATCTGTGAAAAGATTTGATTTTATTAGCTTTGACGCCATAATTTACGGAACTGCTTAACAACTCTTCAGTGAAGATTTCATTTGGACAAAGATGAAGAGAAAGAGGATATAGCAGGTAGTGAGGCTTAAATGCATCACAGAGGTATGTGGCCCAAAGAGCAAATTGCTTCCAGCCAGTGAGCCTTTTTCCCCTCCTAGAAAAGGTAGGATGGAGCTGGTGAACAACAACACCTGCCTCACATCTACATACTTCCTCCTGTGTAGGTGGCTGGCATGTCATAGACCCCATGGAAAGATCCCCACCACCACACCCCTGTGTGACCAGTAGAAAACTGTGAAAGAAAAGCCCCAATCTGCAGCTGCCAAGATGAGGGTCACCTTCAAAACATGAGATATCATGATTCAGAATAGACTGTGCATTTGTTTCACCTACTGCTTAACACGGAAGATGACAGTGCCGTTTTTTACTAAGCATCTTAAAATGAGACTTACCCAATAGGAGGACTGTCTGTAAAGTGTTTCTATTGGCTTTATACAGCCCACATGCAGAATTGGCAAAATTAGCAAAGTTAAAAACATTGTTGTGGCAAGGCAAAATCATTAATTTTTACCCTTTCACAATAAAAAAGATTTAAATGTAGTAAGCAAACTTGCTGGAAGTACAGCAGCAGTACATGAAATACTCATGTCAGTTACACTGCAAAAAGCTGTCTCCATTTGCAAAAACTGTCAAAAAACATAGTTTTTTGTGGGAAAAAATATAATCCCACTCAGACAAGACGTGATTTTTGCTATTTATTATTCATGGTCAAACTTCAAAGTATAACAAACGCAGCTTAAAAAACCCCAACCTTACCAAACCTTTGATTCTCCATGTCAAAATACACACATGTTTACTAGACATAAGAAGATAACAACTTTGGCCATATTTGCGTAATTGCATTTTATTTTTTTGTAAACAGCTAAAATTTATAATAATAATGCTGAAAAAATAATGGGCTGGCAAGGAAAATTTTCAAACTTGGCCCAATTCCAATGGTGTCCTTCACTGAAAGAAAAGGAAAAGGAAAAATTGTGCAGAAAACTCAAAGGAATAAAGTGAGAAACTGAACACTGAAGGGCTGCCAAATTTTAGAAAGAAGCCAAGAATTTGTATATAATTTAAAATGCAATGCCCATATAAAATTTAACAATAAACGCTATCAAATCTGTTAACACAAATTTTGATCAAACTAAACAATTTCTAATTGTCATCCCCGATGAGAAAATGAACATGAGCCTGCAGTGTGCTCTTGCAGCCCAGAAAGCCAACCGTATCCTGGGCTGCATCAAAAG
>JAOEHX010002395.1:0-34433 GCA_025448015.1 Bolborhynchus lineola
TGTGAGGGTGGTGAGGCACTGGAATGGGTTGCGCAGGGAAGTTGTGAATGCTCCATCCCTGGTGGTGTTCAAGGCCAGGTTGGACATAGCATTGGGTGACATGGTTTAGTGGGAGGTTTCCCTGCCCATGGCAGGGGGGTTGGAACTGGGTGATCTTAAGGTCCGTTCCAACCCTAACTATTCTATGATTCTATGAATGTGACAGAGCTGGGCTCAGTTCTCTGCTCCGCCACTGGTTGCCTTCACTGCAGCACAACAGACAGAATCCAGGACCTGAAGCCAGGATTTGCACAGGATGCAGGGGAAGGTAGACATTTTCGACCAAAAATGCCCACGTGCTAGTAAGTGAGTGAGGAGCTACTAGGAGGAAGTAGCGAGAGATGCAGCTCTTAATGTTCTCCTCCTGCTCAGTGCAAATGTACCTGCCTGTGGCTGGGAAACCAGAGCCTTGTTCCATTTGCGATCTATAGCTCAGAGAAAAGTGCCAACATCTGTTTCTAGGGAGGACTAAACTAGGACTTGTTCTTTTCTTTAGCTGCCAGACTTGTTGAGACCAACAGCTACGTTTTGTAAAGTGGCCTGTTGTTTAAAACACACATTGCTCTGGGGCATGTGTCCACTGTCTTCCTCACAGTGAAGATTCAGGCTCCCACCTGCCACGGAGTGCCGTAACCGCAGTGTGAGGCTGTGGTGGTAGAGGAGGAAGGCTCCTCTCACTCAAGCTGTGCCACTGTGGTGCAGATAACTGTGGGAGAGCAAGTATCAGGGCAGACCTGGCAGTTGTGCTGCTGGGAGAGGCATCCTAGGGTCTGTTTCCCACCCTGAAGCTTTATTCTGTATTTTACCCTTTAATAGAAAACACCTAAAACCTGCTTCTGTTGGGGGCCTGAAAGACAGGGTTCTTTCTGCAAGCTGATTTCCCAAACCATGAGCATCTGGGTTCATGAGCATCCTTCCCTGTGCAAGATCTAAACATCCAGCTCTATCCTTCACAATGGCTGACTTCTTACTGACTGCAGCACTGAACACATTTTGTTGGTGTGTGCTGGGGAATGCTTTGGTTACTAGTTTGTCTCAGGATGTGCCCTAGACTTTATCAATCCAGGTTTATTATGCGAAGACTTTACAGCAGCTTAGAGCTGATGCAGTGCATTTTAAGGGTTTACACAGTAGCTACTCTTTTCAGTAGCCAGAGTCACTTTCGGTCACCTCGGCACTTTGATTATTTCAACAGGATTAAGCCTTCTTAGTATTTGGCTACCAGAGAGTGGAAAAAAATCTGTCCTACCCCAGCAACTGTAGTGGAAGTAATCTTGTACAAATAATCTTGTTATGGTCTGAAAATCATGCCTGCATTCCAATATCTTAATGAGTAGTTTCAGTGCAAGCTGTTCCTTTTCTCCAGCTGTTACAGTCACCCTCTCTTTAGTCCTCACGCTCTCCATTATTTCCCCGATATAACCAGTCTGCTTCATCTGGGAGGATCTTCCACAGATGTATGAATACTTCTTTGGATCCAAGTTCATTCAAGGTTGCAGACTAGTTTCCTTTCATTATCTTCTGAGACTCCTGCCTCTGCTCCTCCCCTCCAAAACTAGATGCTGGCAGCACTGAAGACATGCAACAGTCACAAGATAAACTCGAGAGGCTTTCAGAAATGTGGTTGACATTCTGGCAGGCAAGACAGACCCATGTTGTCTGAGCACTGATGTGTTTTTTGCCCCTGTGCTGTCAGACAGTCATGCTGGGGCAGGTACCGGGATCTCAGCAGCCAAAGATAGCAGCAGCCATGAAAGGAAAATGGTAAATTTGTTGGGAAAGCATTATTTCAGTTTCTGTGCCTGGAAACAGTGAGTATGGTGGTCTGACAAAAACAGTTTGCCCCTGAATGGGAGATGTGAGCTTGAAGTGGATTCTCTGCTTCTGTTCTTGGCAGGGGAAAGAACAGTCACTGAGCTGCAAACAGCTGCTTCCAGAGATGAATTTTGCAAAGGCTGATGTCAGGACTTGGCTGAGGAGCAGCGTGTTAGCTGCAAAAACACAAGCCTGAGACAAAAGGCTGTTTTCAAATTTTAGCATACTAACTGCCAGAGGCTGTTAGCCCAGGATACATCTTGTGCTGTATGTGAGGAAGGTGAATTTGTTGCTAGTGCTCTTCCTCCTCAGGTGGGGTGAGAATGGGGAGGTTTTACTTACAGCCTAGAGGGAAAGGCCAGGTCAGGGAGGCTGTAGCCAGTTTGTCAAAGGCCATGCCACTTAAGCATAAGTACCACCAGTGCAGCAGTGTTAGCAATGCTGGAGCCCACACACTGCCACCAGTGTGTGGTGTGAGCAGGGACAAGCCACCTGTTTTCTGTCTCATAAACCCAGGAATGTTTATACCCAGCTAGAGTTTTGTGTGGAACCTGGTCATGGAGCACACACTGCCACAGCTCAGTAAAAACGTTTTGTAAAGACCACTGGAATCTCTAAGCAGGGACTTGCAGAGCACTGTCACTAGGATCATTTAAACTAATTTGGCTCCATTCTCAGAGTGGTAGCAGACCTAGGCCCAAGATGATGGCCAGGGTGCACCGATGCTCCTTTACCTGTCCTATTGTGAAATAACATGTTTTTTTTCTCCAGAGTGGTCATTTAATGCCCCAACAGATACTCTCCCCACCCCTGGTGTTACTGCTTAAATAAAATAAAAGCATAAATAAAGTGTATCGTATTTTCTTAGAGTGGGTACAACCACAAAGGACCATTTGTTTGACAGTGCAAATGCCCTTTACCATGCAGCAAACCAAAGACATAGCAACTACTGTGGAAGAGGACAGAGGGTTATTAAAGCAAATACAGTATGCAGATATTGACAGCTTGGGATACATCACAACACACTGCTGTGATTTTTATTGGCCTACTCAAGGTCTATGCCAAACCCCAACCCACCCTGTACAGTGCCTTACTCAGGACTTAGCTCTGCATTGGAGAACAGAGGGCAACGCTACTGCAAGTTGCAGGAGCTCCTTGTGAACCTGTGCATGAATTCTCCGCTCCTGAAGTCGTTCCTTCAAAGTGAAAACTGCCTTTAGGACTAGAGACAGCAGTGTGTGGCTACAGGTAAAAAACACTTGCAACATATCATGAAGCAATAATGATGATTTTTGCTGCTAACTCCATGTTTCCTAAAAAATATTGTGGGAGAGCAGGAAATACACATGTAGTACCTGCAATGGCTGGGAAGGAATTAACTGCTTCCCTTTACTGCTTTCTAGGCATGAGCGCATATGTGTGTATACGCTTCATGACTCATTAAAGGTCCCAAAGGAGTTGTTCTGAAGGGTGGTTTCTTTAGAATGTCAATACAAAGATGATCATGAGGTCTCTGGAAGAATTTATAATGTCAGAAGATGTGCTATCAAAAGCAGTCAGATATTTAATGCTGAGCATGGAACAGATGATGAATCTTTTGTAGATGGTTTAAGATAGAGCGGTTATTTGCACAGGTCTGGTAACTAATTCTGTGCTGTTTTTTGAGGAATAACAAGAATATTGTTCCTAGAGATACGGGTCTATCTGGGATAGTTAAAAATTACATAAAAGTTGCTAAAGTGGTCATAAAGCTCTGAAAATTCCAACATCACTCAACAAGAATAAAAGGTTAAGGGGGAGGAGAAATTGTAATTTCTATTTAAAAAATCCCATTGATTTTGGATTCTCTTCGTCATGTTTGTTGTTTTAACTAAGTAGGAACGAACAATTTTACTATATAAATGAATAAAGTCTACAATTGTTATCACAAGAAATTTTTAATATGGTTTGTGACAAGCAATATCAAAGTTACCAACTCTCAAGCTTCATGTTCTGAAACCAGACAACTCTCAGCAACAAAAAAAAGTTGTGCACTGATAAACATAGGAGGCATATTGTATTTTTTAATTAAATATGAAAACGAGCTGTGTACATTATTTTTTCCCTAGAAAACACAGCAATTTCAAAAGTTTATCATAAAATATTTTCATGAAATGAGTGAACCAGCAAACACATGCACTTGTGTGCCTTCCCCCCTCCCAAGATAAACGTGATAAGAGAGACATACGTAAATGTAGAAGTTAACAGAACAAGTGGTGTTTTGTTGTTTGGTTCTTTTTGGAAAGGATGGAATGTAACATTGTGCTTGACTTTCTGTGTCACAACAAAAAATATTTGGTGCAATATTTGAACATTTTCTTTTTAAGTTTCAATCTGGTGGAGAAAAATACCTTTTTCTATAATAAAATATGTCTGTTCTTTTTAAAACGTAACTTTTTTTGCACAAAATAATTTTGTAAACTGTCATTTCAAGGGCAAGGTAGGCTGTGCCATGTCAGTGTCCTCCCCCCCACTTAAAAATGTGATCTGTTATCTGAAGCAAAACAGGGAAACACAAGAAGAGCGGAGCAGAGGCTGCTTTGCAAAGAGAAAGAAGGGCGTGTTGGACGGGAGAGGGGGAGGGAGCGTGTGGTGGGACAGAAAAAAGTTAAAGGTCACTTTCGCCATAGAGCGCTGTGGAGAAGGACATGTAGTCCAGGGCACCGGGTACAGCATCACGGCCATTGTAGGGTGCCATTCTAGCAATGCAGTATTCAGCCTGGTCAGGAGGCAGTTCCCGCCGTAGTTCATCCACAGTGATGTAGTTCTGCAATGAGGACAAACAATAAGGAGGTGACTTTTACTTCAGAAAACTGACCTTTCTCAGAGGGACAACCACCCCCTGCCCCACCAGGGCAGCAGATAACAGTCAGGGACAGGGCCCCAACAACTAGACTGGTGCTGTACACCCATGCAGGGAGCTCTCCGCGCATACACCCTGGAGGGAAATGCAGTTCTTCCCTGCTGTTTGAACAAGGAAATGGTTTTTACAATAGAGAGGAAGACTGCTTTTGCAGGAGAGGTACCAGCACATCTACAGAAAAGACCTGGAGGTGAGGAAGGGAATTGTTCATGTAAGACTGTGCCTTCTCGCTGACACTGGAGGTCCTGCTTAAAGCAAATGGGGGGAAGCAGAAATTTCATTTGGATCCTGTCCCTCAATGACAGGAGGTAACAGCTGCTTGTGCTGCTTGGGAATTGGCTTTCTCTTGAGGGCAAGGAAAGGAGCCATCCCCACCAGCTCTGGCTGGTGGCACCAATGCAGGCAGCAGACAAGCAGAGATTTTATATTGCTTCCACAGTTCCCTCAACAATCCTTGCCTTTCACAGCAGACATTTTTAATAAGCAAGAGAAACTAGTTCTATAAATTCAGCTTCTGGAGACCTGCTGAGCTGAGGTAGCTTGGCTTCTCTCCATGCAGTAGGCGCTAGCAGGTAGCGCCTAGTAGCTGTGTGTTTGCTAACCAGTACATTGTCTTCAGCTAACTGACTCATGGGCATTTGCAGCGGGTCTGAACAGTGGTTCAAGTTTCACACCATCTCTCTCTCTTGCAACATTTTATTCTCTCCCTTCCCCCCAGCCCCCACCTTTCAGCTTAATGATTGGAGTAAGAGGTATTTTTCTTCATAATGAAATACTGTCTGATTCATGTCATAGTCACTAGAGCATATTAAACACTGACAAGCATATTTAACACACTGTGCAGAGTAAAGGAGTTAATAATTTTTATCCAAAAGCACCCACACACTCAGTGATTTGCTTATCTAAATAATATGGAATCTGAATAATATGGAATTTTCAGGCCTTGAAAGAGGAGAGGACTGGCTTCAGTCATGTAGGTGCCTAAAGGACAGTCATGGGTTTCTACATTACAGACTATGAAAGGTTATTAGTGAAAATGGAAACCAGTACTGGATTTAAGGGTAACTCGTTACTCTCTGAGAAATGCTACCTGACATTTCAAGTGAGATGAATAAAATCATTAGTAAATATAGAGATATATCAATAGCATTTGTACATGCTGTTCAATTACAAAAAAAATTATTAGAGATTGTTATATAAGAAAAACAAAGTTATGTAATTTTTCTATCAATAGGTTCCATCCATTTGATGATGCAAATTCAGGAAATTAACACTTTTAGTACCATCCTATGTTTCCCTGCTTTTGACCAATTTCTGTGATTAAAAGATGCTCCTCTTGCAGATACAGCAATTCTTCAATGAAAATCTACTACTGCTTGTGTAACAACTGATAGTGACACCTGCATATCTGAGAAAGGTTATCTCAAGTTTGGAACTGTCAGCAGTTAATAGATTTTCAAGACTAATCAAGAACCATCTGTTGGATTTGTCCATACATTTTAAAATAACAAATCATAACCAAACTCTTAATTAAATAAAGCAAAAGTGGGCAGCAGAGTTCTGACTGACAGCTGAACAGGACTTTCAAGTGCTTTGGCAGGCTGCTTGTTAACCCACGCTTTAGCCTTGCGCTCCTCCAGCACTGCACGGTGTTCCTGTGAAAATACCCTCCATGCTACACAGTGCTTCCCTTTACACTTTCTCTCTGTGACGAGAGAAAAAGGGAAGCAGGAAGAATGCAGATGCAGGAAAGGAAGGTGTGGAGGCTGACCTTATCTCCAGCCAGGATCTTGAAGGAAGCCATAACCTGGTCAGCAGTATCTGTATCTGCTGTTTCCCGGGACATGAAGTCGATGAAGGCCTGGAACGTCACTACACCCAGACGGTTAGGGTCGACGATGCTCATGATGCGGGCAAACTCCGCCTCCCCCTGGAGAACAAGACAGCCATGTAAGCCTGGACATTTGGGCAGCGGCGCTATGAAAGTGGGCAAAAACTGTTCAGCAGCACATTTCACAGCTAGGGAAACAAAGCCTAACAGAAATGACTTTTAGGATTGTTCTCTTTTTTTATCAGGATATTCTTTTTTAACTTGCTGTTGTGTACAAATGCTTGCCACTCATTTTGTCCTTTGGATAAAATATTCTCAGCTATGCCGTTGGGTAATATCCAGGCTCCATATTGCTTGAGGAAAATGTGTATTAATCAGGGATCGAAATCGCATAGACTTCAGGGAAGACACAAATTTCCCTGTAACATGTCATGCTCGATGTCTGTAGCAATATTGGAAGATCTGCATTCCTCAAATCCTTTTACTTTCAATTGCTAAAAAAGAACTGTTACAGTTCTCTTCATCTGCCAGAACAGAAACCACCAGAAGAAACGTTTCTGGGGTCTTTAATAGTATCTGATTCATATTAAGACTGGCTTTGGAAAGAAGGACTTGCTTGTCTGGAGTGGCCCATGGAAGCAGCCTTTATAGGAAAGTTCCTACAGAGATGTTTGCTACAGAATCCATTACCTTGCAGTGTAGTTTGATGCTTTTTTTTTTGGCATATAAACAAAATATCATCTGTTCTTGTCTCTGGGACTCCTTCTTCCCCAGGTAAGGAGAAGGGGAAAGCAGAGCTGGGTCTTCTGGGAACAGGCTCTTCTAACTCATCTAGAACTGTATACTTTCAAGAGTAATAGCAGGTACCTAATCAAATGTTACTGCGGCTTGGCATGCTACATTGAAAGGTCTGTATTTTTACTGGACTGATGAGTAAGATGTATAAACGCTGCTTTGCCTGACATCAGGATCAAAGACACTAAGAGCACAGGTGAATATTTCTGCACTATGATCTTCTTCCCTTTGATGAGCATCACTCTTCCTATTTCTATTAGTTATCATGCCCCTCAAGGTGCCACATGTTACTGTTCTGAATATGCAGGTACTCTGGTGAGGGAAAAGGTACAGGGAGGATGACTGGAACTGGAACTTACTTGCATGTATAAGAAGAGAGATGTGAAATAAATGGTAGGAATGAGTGGAGCAGCATTTGAATGTATTCAGAAACCAGGTCATGTGTACTTCCAGATGAGTTCAACTGATACTTAATGCTGGGGAGGTTGTGCGTGCTGTGCAGAATGTAGGTCCCAATACGAGGAAGTTTATTGTTTCTTCCACTTCTAGCTACACAGTTTGATAAATATAATTCTTATTTGAAATACATAGGAACTAGACAATGATTTTAATCTTTTTAACTTCAGCTGCAGCTGTGAGACAAAAATTTTAAGAGTACCACTAATCCTAGATGCAATATTGCTGATAGTTCTGGAAGATAAACCCGTATATTTACCTAGATTCACTGCACATTCTCTCTATTTGTGAAGGTGCCTATAAGAATCACTTTGAACAGGAGTGACAGAGGGCTCTACATTACCATATTGTAACCCATGGAGATTAGGCAGGCTCGGAAATCTTCACAATCCATCATACCAGTCTTCTTCTACAGGGAATGATGCAAAGATGGAGAAAGCCGAGAAAGAAAAGGGAGACCAGTCCAGGGAGAAATGAACCCACATGAGACATTACAAAGAATGAGTTTCAGAGGGGAGGAGATGGAAGGAAGGATTTACAGGACAAAAAAAACAATAGAGGAAAAAGTAGTTTGTGAACCATGAAGAAGCCAAGGTGAGTTTGGACATGGAATATTTACACACAGGGAACATATTGATGATATAAAAAGGTAATGAAAATAGCAAACAAGACAGATTAAGGGGTAGACAAGAAAAGGAATGTTGACACAAATAAATGTAATAGTTTGAAGACATGAAAGCATTCTCCCAAGACAAACAATTAGGGAATTAAGAAGGTAAAGATACCAAAGTACATTTAGAGAGGAAGCAGTACAGAGAAGTGATGTGTATATAGTCAGACACAAGAATAACAATGACAGATGGATTAAGACAAACAAGAAAAGAAGGGAAAAAACCTGTTATTTTTTCACAGTTTAATATCTGTTTGTGTTCACTACTAGCTTCCAGTACCTGTGCATCGTTTCCAATATCGTAACCCAAGCTGATGAGACAGGCTTTGAATTCCTCAGGGCCAAGTGTGCCGGAGTGGTCCTGGTTATGCGGTGTGCCAGGCAGCAGGACATGCAGTGCCAGTGCGGTGGTGGTGTGGAGCAGAAGGAAAGAGACACAGAGGAGATCAAAGGAAGGTGGAAGGACAACAAAGAGGTGCACCATGCAGTGGGTGAGGAGAGAGGGAGAGGAAGAATGACATGCAGATAGGAAGACAGGGAAGAAAAATAAAAAGTGCACAACATTAGATACCACAATGACATTTCAGGATGTGCTAAAAATGCTCTTGGAACAGTTCCTTCTCAGAGCTTGTCACATCTTGAGAGCATTTGAATGACAAAACCAGCTGATGCTAGAAGCCTCAAGATCTCCATCTCCCAAGTGAATTATTTGCATTACTGCTTGTTATCCGTTGTGTCAGAAGCCCTGTGTTTCACTAGTAACCCAGAGTGCAGGTAAGCAGGCAGAGGCAGTGGGGAAGCATCGCCTTAATCTTCTAGTCAAAAGTCCCACTAAAGGAGTAGGTAAGGGCAGGTATGTTTGGAACACGCCCAAGGAAGCTTAACTGTCAGGGCATCCCAGGAACAGACAAGGAAAACCAGCTGAAGCTCAGGGGAGCAGTGTTATGGCTGTATTTATGTGGCCTGCACGTGAGGTGGAGCTTTGACTGACAAAGCTATTTCAAGTGCTCAGCTCTGCAAACAGCACTGCTGTACAGCGCAGCACAACACGGCTTGGCAGCTGTTCCTCCCTTTGCTCATCCCAAACTCTCCCTGTGCTTGGATGTCCCCATCAAACTATACACTACCATAGGAGCTAAGAATTCCCATCCACCCAGCAAGATTTTAGCTCAGGACAGCTCTAAAGCACTGAAAAGTCCCTGTGTGCCAACACCATCTCTGGCCAGATCAAGGAAGCTACAGACAGGATGGTGGAGTGAATTCCAAGCGATTTTCCTCAGAAAACAGCTTTTAAAGTCAGCATTAAACCTCTATAAATTAAATACACAGTTGAATATGGTAGACCAATGTTTTCTTTACATGATCAGTCAGGCTGTTGTGGAGGAAGGGACAAGCAATAAAATATAAAATCTACAGGGCTTTCTTGGGTCCCTCTCTAAGAAAAGCTGCCATGGTTTTGTTTTTCTTTGGCAGCTAGAGAAGGGCTGAAATAGCCAGTGTTCAGCAATCTCAAAGTGTTGCCAATCTCTGAGGGCAGGCTGCAGCCCTGTTTTCTGGAGACCTTTCTAACAGTCTGGCTGCTGCAGCAAGTGGTGGAGAGCAACCTCCTTTTGCATCACTGACTTAGTATCTTTGCAGGCTGCTCTTGGATTTCAAGATAACATTGAAGAGGTTGATAATGGAGCTCTTTTCAGGCTTTGGCTTCTGTCTCTGCTTCCTTGCATGACACCTTTGTGATCTGGGTTGTAGAAGGAAGAGCTGCAGACAAGCTAGCAAATTGAGGGGAAGAGAATTTCCGTTGAGGGATTCCTCACTGACTGCACCCACTAGTGGCTTGGCATGTATTTCCATGGTAAGGCATGGCAGGTTTTGTGTCAGGGTTTATCTATGTCATGCAATGCCTGGTGCATATAGATTCTCCTGTTTGCTCCATACAAGAGCAATTCTGGTTCCTTTGATACAGATTTATGCTAAGTCAGAGAGAAGGACAGCTGCTCCAAAGAAATTTATACATTAAGATAATAACCTGCTTTCAGGAGAAGGTTGGGTAAAACTCTAATTTCCTAAACAAGCCTTCAAACTTTTTCATACTTCAGCTGTATCAGGAAACGTAGGAATTTCCTATCAAGATATATTTCTCCCAGACTAATGAGCACTTAACAGTCTTCACAGGAATGACTGCTCCACAGGAGTGGCATTATTAGGAATGAAATCTCTTCTACTGGTCTAGTTTTATTTTAGTGATAAGACTTATCTTTGTTTTTTTATTGCACTATGCAGTCTACGTGGAAGCTCGTTGCTTACCAAGCTGCAGTCAGCACTGACTTACCCTGTCAAAATGGTTGAAAGAAGCCCGGAATTCATTCATCTGTTCCTGGCTGATTCCTTTGGCGTCGCGGGTCAGAATCTGGTTTTCCACTTCATTGATGGTTCTAGCAATTGTTGTGAGTAGCTGCTCCCAGCCCACTCGGATATGCTGGAAAAGAGGACAGGACAATTTTTAAACTAAAAAGTAGCTTTCCTGCTTCTGAGGCCAGTGGATGGAATGTGCTACTTGTTGAAATTAAGTAATGCTGGTGGCCAAGGCAGAAGTCATTTGCCCAGAAAGCCTGCAGTGGGAGCCAACCAGATGTTTAAAATCTGAATTTTGACTTAAAAAAATGAAATTGAAGAGGCCAATTTGTGATCTGAAGAAAGTCTTGGTCCTACTGCAGAGTTCCTTTGCCGTGTCAGAGTGACATATTGGGGGCCTTCAACACAAATGAGACTCAAACTCAGTGATTCTAGGACTTAAGTTGGGCAGAAAACTTTCCTTACCAAGAAAATAAATAAACCATAGTCTTTGGAAGACACTGGTGCTCCACTGCCTCTGTTGCTTAATAAAGAGCTGGCCAGAAACCAGAAGACAAGTTTTAAAGCCTCTGTGTGTTCTGCTGGACTCATATGAAGCTCAGATTGCCTCCAAGAAACCTCATGTTGTTAACAGAAAGCCAGACTCCAAATTTAAAAGCATTTGTTTGATTTTTTTTAACTCTGCCAGGCTGCGGCAGCTCAAAATCACCAGCGCTCCCCTGGTCTTTCTAATCGCAGCTAATAGGCTGCCAAAATCGGGAGGCAGGAGAAATGAAACCAGCCAAGTTTTCAAGCAGTACTGTTGATCTCATTCAGGTTGTTTCTATTGTCTGTATTTGGAAGTACATTGGAAGAGGTTGGCACGAAGTACAGCAAGGCAAAAAAGAAATTCAGCAACATGTTGTTGCGTGCTTGGCCACATGGTCAAGTTCTCCATTTTCCTGAGAACCACAACACATTGCCAGAACTAGATGTGGCTGATGCTAACTGGCCACAGCAGATGAGGCTGGCTGATCTGCCAAAACGTTTACCTCCATGGTGTAGTTGGTGTGCTTGTTGTCGAAGATAAGAGCTTCCTGGATCTGTTGATGGTCTCCTTCCAACTGGTCAATCTTTGGTTTGTAATTCACAATGCTTTTCTCATACTGCCGCAAGTGGTTGAGCTGGTCCTCCAGTGTCCCATGCATCTCTATTGAAATGCGGCCAATCTCCTGCATTAGCAAAGCCAAAGGAGTTAGACCCCATTGGAAGGACAAGCCGCAACATGCTTGGCATTTATTGCAGCCATTTCACACTCACACAGGATGATGATTCAAAAAAATAGCTCATAGAGCAGTTACTTTAAATGAGCCGAGACATTGTCAGCAAAAACATTAGCAGAGCCCTGAACACTTTCCAAGTGAGGTGAGTCACAGGAGATGTGTCTAATACAAGGATACAAAAGAAAAGGAAACTGCAGACCATGAGCTAGTAATGTGCCAAGCCAAATCTTTTCCTGATGTACTGTCATCCACTAACTTAATCCCTTCATACAGATGTATTTCTGTAATTGCTCTCTTCTTTAAATCTCCTGCCATCAGTAATAGCTTCATATTTTTCCATTTCATCAACTCCAATTACTTTAAGTCAAATCTTAACTAAAGAGGGAAGATGTTCTTTAAAAATATGTCTCCTCCGCTGATGTTTGATGTGATAGCTGTATTTATTTTGTCATGTGTATCAAGATCACTGCTGTGAAAAGTTACACAAACCATGCCTCTGATCTAGGGGTTTTAACTTCCTGCATATAAACACAACTCCATTAAAACACCAGTCATGTTTTTTATCTCCGTACTAAAGAGTTAAGGGAAGAAAAGTACAAGCACTTCAGTAACTGTTATCCATCTTGGGATTCTCTGGATTTTCTATGTAAGTTTCTCTTACTGCAACCTGAAGGAAGAATGACCATGGCGATTGTGAAGAAAGACCAAGGATAAGAATATCACTGAAGAGGAAAACAGAGAGTTTCAAAGGGAGCAAAGCACTACCTCCATCTTAGTCTGGATCCAGGGTCCAATGACATTGGCCTGTGCACCAAACTGTTTACGAAGTCGTTCATTTTGCTGCTGACGAGCATGTTCTTCCATCAGGGCTTGATCTCTTCTGGGAACCAGTTGCCGCACCTACAGCAAAGAGTAACAAAGCTTACACATAAAGACACATGTAATAGTAAATGTAGAAATTGCTGGAAGGAAGGGAGGAGTGGGTGTTTGCATGGAAAACAAGCAGTTATATGGTTTAGGGACACAGTGGGCAGGCTTATAGAATGTGAATCCTATCTGCTGTAGGGTGTGTGATGCAAACACATCTCAGGCCATGGAAGACCAGAAGAAGCTTCCATTCACTACTTGGGTTTTTGGTGGCTCACATCAACTGAATTGCAGGACCCTGTTCAGATCTCATTTTGGTGATTTTGTTTGATAGTGAGAACCATCAACACAGCTGGTATGGAGAGTAGCATCTTTCCTTATAAAAATATAAAGTAAAACGGATCTGACACCCCATAGGCACTTATCAGAAAGATCTTTTCTACTTTCCAGACATATGCTAAATGAGCTGAAAACAAAGGACAAAAAAATCAATAAAGCTCAGCAGTGAGCACGCAAGGGTAGCTGAAGAGTAAATAATCCACTTCCTGGGGCCCCCAGTGATTGAGCAGAAGCATCCTCCCACACTAACTTGCAAGGCTGGAAAGAACTCACATGTTCCCATTTGCCATTGATCTCGTGTGGAGTGATCGTAGTGTAAGGATTTGTTCCTGCCATGTTGACATGGTACGTCTGGACAATCTTTGAAACTTCATTGTGGATTCCCAGGATGGCCTGTCGCTCCTTATCGGCATCTGGCAAAGTGGCTTTGAAC
This sequence comes from Bolborhynchus lineola, assembly GCA_025448015.1. Classification (NCBI taxonomy): domain Eukaryota; kingdom Metazoa; phylum Chordata; class Aves; order Psittaciformes; family Psittacidae; genus Bolborhynchus; species Bolborhynchus lineola. The sequence goes on from JAOEHX010002395.1 coordinate 13,762, forward strand.
TGTTCATGAGCTGTGGTCAATCCCTGCAGAAAGAAAGTGGCAGCAAAGACAGGATGAGAACATCAGTTACTGAGTAGCCTCTTGAGCAAATATTTCCTGCAGAAGTGACTGTAAAAGCTTACATATTCCCAGGATACAAAGCAGGCTACTCTAACACACTTTCCAGGTTTTCTCAGTATCACTAAACAGGCTGTTTTAAGTAGTTAAATGATGTGAAGTCTCATTTTCCCCAAGTTCAGTATGAGTCCCTCTCTCTTGTTGCCCAAAAAAATGGTGGAATAATTTTGGCTTATAATTTAAGGGGAACTGTTTCTCCAACACTGCTCAGTGAGTGCTTGTCAGCCCCTTTGGGAAGTGATTTGACTACTAGCATTACTACAAAGCAGTCATGTCTCACTAGTGTAAATGCAACATGTTTTTATTCTCCCATTAGGTATGCACTAGTTGCACACTTAGCATAACTCCAGATGAATAATAAGAGTCAGATTCAGTCTGATCACACTCAGTTAGAGCTAGGTGAAGGTCTTCCAGCCAGCGGCAAACTTGCACAGGCAGCATATGCTCCTGCTGTGGAAAACCAGTTCCTTCCCCCTGAACATGAACAAGAGGCCCTTTCTACTCCCATCTTGCTGCGGTGCCCAGACAGTGCTCCAAGGACCGATGGTGGGGCATGCTTGCTGGTTGTTTGTGGACAGCTGACAAGCCAGTTGGTCCTGGCTCATCTCCCACTGCTTCTACAGGCCTTTAAGGTACTTCATCCCAGAAGCCTGGAAGACCAAGACTAGGGAAGCAAACACAGGGAAAGAGAGAGCAAAAAGAATGGGGGACAAAGAGGCATGTGCAGGGATAATTGAGGGAACAGTGTAGATAGAAAAGGGAATGAAAAACGTAAACCAAATGACTGAACCACTCTCTTACAACTCACACACTGTAACTACTTTTGCAAAATTGCTTCCTTGCATGGTGACTCATTACTTTGCAGCTGCTGCAATGGCCATACAAATATAATGCAAGTCTGGGGGCTGGGAAAGATACTCCAAACGGTCACAAAATGACCAGGGAAGTGTTTAAATGCTGTTCAGATTCGTTTTGCATTATGAAAGACTTAGTGAACCCCTTTGGTCAAGAGGGAAGGACGGAAGAAAAAAGTAGCAGCTTAGTAACAGAGCTGATACCAGGATAGGGCTATTGCACTACCCCTCTTAAAGGTCTGAAAATCACCTGTAAAGTTGCTTTTGTAACACCCTTTCAGAAGGGGCGAAAGTAAGATACTTGCTATCTGTCCTACAGGAGGAAAGTCGACTTTTGCTTCAAATGGTAGCCCAGCACCAAAGTAGACAATTCTGATTTTTTTTGCACAGCACTGAAACACAGCTGGCAGCTCAATGACTGCCCTCATGGCACATCCTATCAGGCAATGTCATGTCCAGGTCATTTGGTCCTACATGGAACAACTGACCTGCAGAACCCATGAGCAGCACTAAGCTTTGTTCATGTGGGTTAAAAAAACCATAAGGCCCTGAAAGAGTCTCTCCATTTTCAGGTTTTCATTAATTTAGTTTTCAAATTACACTGAAAAAAATGCACTTTCAGTTCTTTGTGTCCAGATATGATGGTGTAAGCATGCTTTATACCTATTCAGATCTAGGATTTTGAAGGAAATCAAGGGGAAACGTACTCTTTATTTTTTTTACTACACCTCATTCACTAGAGCAGAAGCACCAAAGTATGACCTAGAAATTCAGCACCGATAGGAATTCAGGAGACCTCTGACTTCTCTCTTTCTAACCCTAACTGATGCAAATGACTGCTCTGTACCTGGATCTCCTCAATGGTGTGAACAATGAATGTGTCCTGCAGGTCCTCCATAGCCCCTTCCATCCAATTATTGAAAGGGGCAGCTCGTTTGGCATATTCAAGGTACAACTGGTCAATTGTTTCCAGTAGCTTCTCTGTCCTCTGAGCATGCACAAAAAAAGAAAGAAAATCAGGAAAGATGGTTAGAGAAGAATGATCACAGAGAAACGTGGGTTGTCTGAGCTGCTCCTTCCTTTCAGATCTCCTTGGTGCTCTCAGGCCAGTGCTGCAGCACAAGTTTCTCTGCTGTTAAGAGATTACACACAGGATGGATTTCTTCCTTTGACGGAAAAATCTGAGGTCCTTTGAAATAAAACAAAAGAAGGACAGTCTGTTCAAGTAGAACAATATCACAAACCACAAAAGCAGAAAAGATCAATAGCCCAAGGAAAAAAATGACAGCATAATTGGGCTGGAAAGGGAAAAGCAGGCTAAATATGCTGAAATGTTGCCCTCATTTACAGTCAAGAATGTTTTAGGAGTGCACAAAAGAACTGAAATCAGTTGCTTGTGCCCACTGCAGCTTGCTTCCCAGAAATGACCTACCCATGTAATTCCAAAGGTCAGATTTGCAATATATCTCACCTCCAAGGCTTCTCTACGTTTCTGGGTTAGGGCACCCAGATTATCCCACTGATCACAGATCTTCTGGCACCTGGCATTGACACTGGGAGAGTCGTAATAGTCCAGCTCACTATGAGGGGTGGGGGAAAAAAGGACAAAAGATCAAATAAAGAATTTTTGAGGACAGACTCAGACAAAGAGCTCATGGTCTCTGCAAGTAAAATGAGCCAGGAAGGCAGCAGTATCTAGTTTTGGAGACACTTGTATATTATGATACATCAAACAGCACAGAACAGGAAGAAAAACAACCACCACCCAAGGCCTCAACAAACACTGGTGCTGACTGCCTAGAGGGAAAAACTTGGCACTGGGGGAAGGGAGTACAGACTTGTTCAAGCTGGGAATAAGTAGATTATGAGCAGACCAATATGCCCCTGTATTCTTCTTAAGAACATCATGCAGGCCAACTACTCGCACCTTGTACATTAGAACAGGCAGCAAAGATTTTATTATGACTGCAAAGCAATGCTTAAGATCGTTCTGAGGGCTGTATAGTACAGGCAGCAAGGGAATAACTAAATTACACAAGCCATTCATTTATTTAGGACAATCCAGAATTAGTGTAGGTTTCTCTCCTATATGCCTGACAGGAAGTGCTTTGCTGAGATGTCTATAGGCTGGCACTCATCAAAGACCAGCTGGTAAGAGTATGGGTAGAGAAAAAAGAGCACAGGCGGATGAAGCTTGTGGTCTTGTATTGTTTTGTGCACTTGGTTTTGTTCATGGTCAAAGAGGAAGAAACCTGCAGGCAGAGGGATCACAAACTTGATGTGTCAGCATCAAAAGAGAAAGCAGAATAATTCACTGAGCTACTGAGTGGCCATGGGCATCTGATGAGCATTTCTCTAAGCAGTAATGTAGGTTTAACAGTTTCCTCTCACCTTTCCCAGCCCTGTTCTTTCCCACTATTGTATTGCATCCCTGAGGCATGTGGTCACAACTGTTGGTGGAGCCTTACAATAAACTAGTCAGGAAACTGATTTGGGCTAAAATTAACTTCTTTGCTGGGTTTTTAATCCAGATCAGTTCCTTGATCTACTTTGCTGCAGAGCCAGCACTGCAGGTGAAAGAACTGCTTCTGAAAGCCTGGCCTGTAATGTACCCATGCTGGACTGCTACTGCTGGCAGGGGAACATGCTGTGCCACCTAAAATGTCTGGCATGGGCAGCTGCAGTGGCTTCCTCCAGATCCTCTCCCTCTCCTTGGCAGTCCATCTCTGGGAGAAAAAAGAGCTCAGCCATGTTTTTTCAGGGCATGGCTTCTTTGTGGAGATGGAAGATGGCTTTTGGAAGGATGGCAGAGCTCGCTGTTCTCAGATTTTGGAAGAAATCACCTCTCCCCCAGCTTAGGTCCCAGCCTTCCCTGTTTTTCTTAGAGCTGCAGCAACTCTGGCTGGCATGTAGTATGTGCTTTGGAAGTGGCACGTCAGCTAATGCTTGCTGACTAGCCAGCCTTGGTTTTAATCTTACTGACATGGAGAATTGCCTTGAACCCTCCTCCTGTTCCAAGGTCAATCCTCCAGTGGACAAGGGAGCAATTCTGTAAATCTGTGTTGTTAAAGGAGATAATGATCTTGATCCAATAATCTTGATTTTTTAGAGGAAAACAGTCCTTCAGACAAGAGCAGTGACCTTGGCCAAAACACTATCTTGAGACAGGCCAGTGTGATATATAAATATTTAAAAAATAGGAAACACAGTCAAAGCCATGTTGTTCAGGCTGCTTTTGCCAAGAAACACACAGGGTTTCAGAGTCTCTCTCCGTGTGCTGCAGAGGCCAGCTCTTTACCTGCCTGATGCCCCTACCCATCAACCTCCTGCCCTGACGAGACCCCATTTTTCCTGGTAACTTGCACCAGTCCTCATCCCAGGAAAAGGAGTGGAGGTGAAGGCTTCCAAGCTGGGGAGAAGCAGAGAGGGAGCTGAGCTGCTGTAAGGATGCCCTGGAGCACTTCCCAACCAGAGTGCACATGGGCCAGTATCCCTGGGGTAAAGGGTCTGATGTGGCAGCAGAGGCTGTGATGGACTCAAGCATCAGCAGATAATTTCCTGCTAGAATAAGGAGGACTTTTTTGGATAAAAGAGAACAAGCTGAGAACCCGCTATCCTCTGCTATTTCCTTCTGTTCCTGGAAAAGTATGACAGTGCTATAACTTGGAAACCTAACAGGCGCCAGTGGCAGGTCCGACTCTTTAGGAAAGGGTTCACAGCAACGAAACAAGCTGGAAGAGGATGGAAACTTGGCTTGGGAATGTAATTATGCTGCCCCCTCATCAGCACCCACGACTCATCTATTTTCTGGCCTGCCCTTCTGGTGCATCCGGATACTGGAGAGCAGTATCCTAGAAACTATTTGAAAACACTGTGACTTCCCAACATTTTTGCGTGGGGATGGATTTATGGCTCTCCAGGGGGCAGAGGGCAAGGCTGATTAAGCCTCCCTTGCCCCAAGGATGGGACATGCGCTAGGGTGCCGTACTTGAGCTCTTGTGCAATAGCAGCAATCTGTTCCACGCGGTCCTGGTGTGCGGCCAGGTCGCTCTCAAAGGCCTCGTGTTTCTTCAGCAGGGCCTTTATCTCCGAGAGGGTAGCAGTTTCGTAATCCTTCTGCTGCAGCATTGCTTCCTTACCTGCGGAGGGAGCCAAAGGACAGAAGAATAAAGAACAGGCTTAAAAGCCAGCTCCCTACAAGAGTCAGCCCCTGGGGCCCCCAAAAGGGCATTTGCCTTACTCCAGACACCCTGGCTCAAGGCTTGCCCTCACCTGTGCTGGCCTAGAGATGCACAATCCTCACTTTAAAACCACGGCACGAGAGTTTGCCATTAACAACAGAGAAGGGCACTAGAGCATCTCAAGTCAGCGCTCTCACAGTTTCTACTGATCTTGTCTCATTGCCCTGTGTGTGCAAACTGGGCTATGCTTGTCCTATAAAGGCCACCTGTAGCATTACTATACAGTAACTTTTCCTCTGTAGCTCTCTTCTACTCAAAGTTCTCACTTTGCCACAGTTAGTGAATGCCAATGTGGCTGCATTGTGTAGGAGAACAGAGATCAAGCCAATTTTCATATATTATGTTCCAATAAAATCAGAAATAAACCTAGCCTTCTCACGAGGAAAATCACATGCACAATCAGTCTCTTCCTCCCTACATAAGGTACAGCACTATGTCAGGCAATAGGAAGCATGTTGGTTGGCTTTACCATCTGTCCAGGACTCATGAATGGATGCCTTCTGCCGGAACTTCTCTGCCAGGTGATCCAGCCTCTCTAGCCTCCGGATCTCATTCAACAGCCACTCCTCATAGCCTTTCTCAGCCTGCTCGAGGCCACCCCAGGCATTGTTTATATCCTAGAGACAGGGTCATGAGAAGAAAAGGCAGGTTAGAAGATGGGGGGGAAGGTATTCATCAGCACTAGCCTCAGTGAGCTACCTCCAATTGGTTGGAGGGAGTGAGTGTGGGCTTTTGATCTCACAGTGTTGTGCAGACAAGCCAGGAAGACAAAGGCCAATTTAAGAGACAGGACTAGCAGTGTCAGGACCTGTCTGCACAGAAGTCCCTCTCTGAACACATGTGAAACTTCAATAAAACCCAACTATTTATGAATCAGAAAGAAAAACAGACACATGGACATCTCCTCATAAAGGCATGTGGCTTGTGAAGGGCCTCAGAGACTGGTTTAGAACAGGGAAGCAATGATTGCTCAATCATCTCTCATTCTGGTCTCACTGAGCTGTAATTCTTCAGGGTTCCTACTGCAGAGTAGCTTACTCTGAAGGTGTGCATGCTCTGCGCACCCAAAGGCAGAAAAGGACTCCCATTTTTAAGCATGACTAGGGTGTATATGAGTGGTTACCCCCACTCACCGAGACCATTTTCCCTTCTGAAGGCATGAAGGCTGGCCTGTTACTGAGCCGCAGCTTGGTTTGCAAGGTGTTGAAGTTGATCTCAAGTTGGCACTTCTCTTGGACCTTGGGGGGCTTGTGTAGGCGGCGGTAGTCCCGGAAGTCCTCCAGTTTCTGCTGCATGGCTTGCATGGTGTTCTCTGGGGCCCTGTTCTCCAGCCAGGGGATGGTGCGACGGATCCACTCCAGCAGCTGGAAAGAGCAATGACAAAAAGCCTTGAACTGAAAATTGTTTAAACCACAGGTGTTGCTTTGATCTCATTAGGGACCATCTACTTTTATGTTTGCTGTCAGAAAGATTTTGCCACCAGCAGGCCTTGTAAAGAAAAGTTTGCCAGCTTTTTTAATGAGTGGCCCATTCCCTACCACACTAAATAGTCCTGCTTTTTGCAACACTGCCAACCCAACATGCTTAAGGAATAACTTTTGCACAATTAGGACCAAACTATGTCCTCAGATTATATTAAAGCCTTAGATTTTTGCTGGACTGTTGAATAACTGAAGGATGCTGTTAAGTCTTATCTCTAGAACAGTCTGACAGGAGGAATCAAGTTCTTGCCTCCAGTTGTGTTTTTCACTCCCTAACTTCCTTGAAATCAGTATTGCTCTTTGAATAGCCCTCCTTAGCAAAGCTACATGGGGAGCTGGCAAAATGCTAATGCAATGAGCAGCCTACAGTGTGAATGGAGTGATGTTGTATGCTTTTCAGACCAGCTGAAACCAGGCTCATGAGCTACACTTGCCTTCCTGTTCTCCCATCTTCTTCTCCCTACTTACTTTACATAAATATAGTCCAGTCCACGGTTGGTCACTTCTATAGCTCAATGGCTGTCAGTCATCTTTCTCAGTTAACCAAAGCAGCCTCCAGCTTGTAACTTACACAGATTCTTTCCTACTATCAGCAAATGCATATTTCTTTCCTCAATTATCTCTAACTTCCATTCTCTCCGATCCAGTTTCTGGCTTCTGCAGCGTATTAGCATATAATTTGCATGAAAGATGTTATGAAGTTTTATAGTCCTGAGGAATGCAAGTTAAACCAGCTTGATTTTTTTTCTTTAATTTTAGCATTTCTGCGGCTGCTCTGAATAAAATGAGAATCTCAAAGCTGCTCAATGGGAGCTTTCTGCTTTAAAGTAGATTGTGCTTGCCTTTAAGGTTAAGTTCAATCTTTACTTTTTCTCAAGCTAGAAGAGGAGAAAAACAATTTTCCAGGGAAATACCAGTAGTAGCATTCCCCAGGATTAGTTATCAGGGTTAAATGAAATTCCTTTCCACACAGCACCTCCCAGAAACCAACACCTACATCACTGGCCAGTTTTTCGTAGTCTTCCATGAGCTGTTCGTTTTCTTGGTTGACTGCCAGCACCTTGCAGATACGATTTGCTGCCGTCTCCGCCTGGTGAAGAGAAATAAAACAGAAGGAGGAAAAAGTGTGAAAATAATAAAATGGACCAAACCAAAGCCTGTGGCTTAGCTTCCTGCTACGTACCTGTGGGTAAAGTCTCCTACCCTTGGCTCTAGCAACCTGTCCATGCTTCAACTTCTGTCCTGACTGCTTTGCTTTCCATCTGACCTGATTTATCTTTCCCTTCTCAGGTGAATACATTCCTTCAGAGATTACCAGCTCTTCTTAGCCCACCCCGTATGTTGGAGAGCAATCACATTTCTATGCCTTTTCTGAAGCTGCTTCTAGGAGAGTCTACCAGAAGGACCCTGGCTGCCTCTTTGCAAAGATAAGGGGTTTCTGCCACCCCCTTCACTCCCCTCAACAGCATTCAGAGCTGCAACACCAATAACAGAGTGGTGTCAGGCTCATGAGACTTTCTACATGCTTTTACTCCACAAAAGAACTACCTAAGCAAAGTTAATCCATAGACTGGACTTTGGAAGTGTCATAATTCTGACGGAAGATGCAGTGGCAGATGCTCCTTTTAACCTTAAATTCTGCCCATCTTATCTTCCAGATTTCCCTGTATTTCTGGCACTCACTACAGGCCTACCTCCTCCAGCATCTTGCTGCATGACACCCACAACATATTCAGGGTCTCATGATCCAGCTGAGAAGAGGATTTTCTTTTCCTCTTTCCGTGTAATCTTTCTGCTTACTCTTCCAAAACAAGTCTCACTAAAAAAGAGCCTGTTGTCACTGTTTAGCTGGGTTTTTTGTTCCATTGTGGAACCTAAACCTTGCTCTCTGCAGGGAGCTGAACACGTTAAAACATGAATTTGGAACAAAGTAAGGATCAGAAAAATCCCAGCTATGAACTCAGGAGCAGACACTCTGCCCTTGAGTGCCATGCATGTGGTTTGGCATGGGGAACATACAGCAGGCTGATCTTTGCACAGCATGTATCTGTGGATATCAGCTCCTTTTATCATTACTATGGTGAGTGCCATGCCACAGATCCTCAGAGGATGTGTCCCTGTGATGGGTGTCAGGGCACTGTTCAGCACCCTCCTACCACAGTGCAGCTATGGCCCTGATGCCTGGGGAAGGTGCTAGTGCTACCCACAGGACCCCTATGGAGTAGTCCTTCTTACAGATGCTAAGTGGAAATGAAGAGGAGAGGGTACATGCCAACACTACAACAGACCAGCTGTGAATGTTGTGTCTTGCCTTGAAACAACATGTGGGACTGATGCCAAAAGTTTTGCTGAGCTTATAGCTGGCAAGTTTCAACCTTTTTCTATTTTTAAAAGGCCACTTATTATCTGCTTATTCAATCTCAAGGCCATTTGAGAAAAATCCTCTAATTTTTGCAGCTGATGCAAGGCAGCAAGAACAGTAATATAGTCATAAGCTAAACAGTGATGTATGGATTGCTAAGGTCCCAGGGGATCTGGCAATCTTATTCATTTGTAAGAAGCTGTAAGAACTTATATTCAGCCATCTGTCCCTTCACTAAAGTGGGCCAGCTAGCAGACGCACAGATATTAACGAATTTAAAACACATCAGAGGGATCTGTACAGGAGAAAGAGCAGTTTCACTTAAAAAATATTGCAAACAATGATTACATTTGAGAAAGCTTGTATTTTGATGTGCTCTTAACCACAGTTTGTACTTTCATGGAGCAGTTTTTGATATCCAGAGAAAACCTTTTAGACATGGGACCAAATAGTATGTCAAAAAGACACTGCCAGAGCCCCACCATGATGTGTTTAGTGACTGGAGAGAACTGATGGTGCCAAATGTTTATTTCAGCCATCCCAGGAGAGGAGCTCCCTGCACACTCTTAACTTTCTTCTTTTTACACCCCAGGAGCTCACTGCAGCCAGCTGTGCAGGAGGGACCCCATTTCATGGAGGCATATTTACATGTATCCATCAGCAGATTTCCTCCAGCTGCCCAACTTTTAAGAATGTGTGTGCATATATGTGTGTTGAACATCTGTCCAAACACAAAAGCCTCTGAATGTCAGCATTACGACATTATTTGCATTAACCTAACGACTGAAGTGTAGAGGCTTTCTCTTCCTACCAGTACTTGCTTCCCAACAGTTCTTGTCTACGCCAGACTGCTCTATGCAGGTATGGTGCTGCTGCAGCAGCAGCAGGAAAAGCTCTGTGGTGGCTATCATCATTAATGTCATGAGCAACATGTTACACTGACTTGCTCTGAGGAAGGCAGGACAAAAGAATCCCTGTGGTTTCCAGGTAAGCTCCACAAGTACCTCCTACACTGCTGCTAATGAGCTGATCTGTGGTGATGGCAACCTCAGTGAGACGCTTTCAGGTAAAAGAAGAGTAGCATTCTGAAGATGTTTACATGAGGCCAAGGCAGCTCCCCCATGACTTCATTAGTGGAGAGGAAAAAAGTCATTTTGGCTTCCCCACACTGCTAAAGGCAACAATGCATTTAGGATGCTCATGCTGGCTCCAAAAAAGCCAGGCTGCCCACAAGGCATGGAGAGCACACTGAGAAGATGCACCATCCTAGGGTTTGGAAGCTGCATGCCTGTATTCTCAAGGAGCCTGTGTGAGCTGGTCAGCTTCAGTGCAGCATTACGTTGACACATTATATGGCTTGCATGGAGACTGAGGGGAGGGCAAGCCCAGGGCACTCTACTCGCTACCACACTGCTCTGTGATATGCTTGTGCTGTTTGCTATGCTCAAAATGGAAAGCTGAATAGCTAAAGTAGTGGTTATTTCTCTGCCTTTTGTCTTTTCTCTACTTCTCAAGCCTGACTTGGACTGCTTAGGGTGGAAGCAGAGTTAGCTGTCTCTCTGGCTTATGGATTCAGGTCTCTTTGATGAGAAGGATCATACAGGAAGGTATCCCCACAGTGTGCTGTGTAGGAAGATGCCAGCCAGTTGTTGTCCTCTAGCCTCAGAAGGCTATGCTCCAGAATACTGTATGCCAAACACAATCTCTTCATAAAATGGTAAAACATTAGTTAGAAATTTTCAATGCAGAAATCAAAGTTTACAAAATATCAAGCCAACCAGTAGTTGCATGCATTTAGTGTGAAAGTCAGAAGCGGTTAGAAAACAAGCAAACCAACCAAAGCAAGTATACCTACAAATATATATATATATAAATGGCATAAAGAAAAAGCAGCGATCTACACACACATGTCAGGCTGGGGACCCTGTACCTTCAAAGGCTCAGTATAAGAGAGTGAAAGAAGCAGAAAGCGGCTCATGGGACTTCCCCTTCAGGACTGGTGTCAGTAATGAAAAATCTGAATGAAAAATGGAGTGATATCAGAGTAAGTCACCTAACCGTGCACAAGGAAGCAACACATTACAATCTGACTGGTGCTTGTACTCAGTAATCAGTGCATGTGCCCAGGTGTTTGAGTCTGTGTCACTCAGCAGCTGGCTAGCATATGGCCAGGGCAGCTCCAAAAAGGAGCTGTGCCCTTGCTGCCAGGGCACAGTTGAGTTGCTGACCCATTAGGACTGCTAAAAAATGAATTAACTATTAAATCTTTAATCTTCCCTGTAAACCAGTTAGACTACATGGGATTGAAGCTTTCATAACAAAGAAGCTCCATCTCCAGTTCTTGCCCCAGCTACTTGGTTCAGGTCCTGAGGCGGTAAAAGGTTGTTTTCAGTTATTCCAGGAAACCTAGCATCCACCTAAACTGCTGATGAAAGTTGGCAACCTGCTAAGCAGGTTTCCAAATCGTGGAATGGGCGCAAAGAAATGAGGAAGGGATTGGTGAGGCTGTCCCTGCAGCAGGCCACAACCCTCCTTATTATACTGTAGCTTGCCATTTCCTCAATCTGCGAGTTCTTCAGATTAAGCAGGCAGCATAGAGCAATCCCTCAGAGGCACTTGGCAAACAGCAGATCTTATCACCAGGCTGGCATGAGTTCTGAGATGACAGTCTTCCTGAGCAAGTATCAGCTGGCTGGAGCATGCAGCCTGGTCTGAAGGGTTTCAAACTATTCACAGAGCAGGATCCTAGTGGAAAAATCATGACTGCACAAACAATGCCAAACAGGCAAGTCTACTGCACTGCTGTGGGACACGTTCCCAGTTCCTTGGAAAAAAGACAGTATAATGTAATTTATATGGAATAGGGCAGAGAACATAAAGCTTGAACTAAAGAGCTGCTCCCTGGAACCTCCTGCCTGAATTTGCCCCCTGAAAGCCAGCACCAGCACGGTATCTTCTTCAAGGCTGCGAACATCAGCACTGTTTTGTGCAAGAGAGATGGACCCTTCCTAAAGGCAAGTTAGCCCTCAAGCTGGGCAACACATGGACTGTCTCTCAAATAGAAAAGGCCTGGTGAGAAAAAGAAGTTGTAGCTGGGGGAACAGGGAGATTTTACATCTGTTCATAACTTGAAGAATGAAGTCCTGAACTTCAGATTTTATTATTCCAAAGCCTACAATCTGAATTAGCAGTGATTAGCAGGAAAGGCTGCAGCCCAGCCAGGCTATGGTATGGGAAGGAAAGATGAACCTTTGGACTGCAGAGTAATTGCTGTCTTGGAGGAAGTTTGCCCAAAGGCAAACTGTGACTGTTTGGCTCCTCTGAGGGCAAATGTCCTGATGCCAGGCAAAGAGACTCTGGAGTCAAAAGGAAGCAGAGGAAGGACTGAAGTTATGGGAATGGGCAAAACATATAAGGAGTCTGGGAAACAGAAGGGAATTACCAAGTGTCCAGCACCAGCTGCTAAGAAGGAGAAAACCAACTGCTACTGCTGAACCCAGGACACCAGCAAGAAGCAAGGAATAGAGAAGAGTACAAATTTGGGAAAGCTCAAGCCTGGTAGGAATAGATTTTGTGGCTGGAGCACAAAAGTGCTATGTGACACAGATGATTCAGCCTAAGAAAAGACCACTGGCGTAGCGGGGCTTAGTGTGGAAGGCAGGGTGGTGGCTCAAGAAGGACAGGCTGATTTCCTGGAGTAGCCTGATCTGATTGAGATAATACTGGAGGTGCACTGCCTGGCCAGGGTGGCCCACTGGTCAGTGAAATGGTACTGACTGCCAGAGCAGGCGTTCATTCATCTTTCGATGCCAGATTTACCAAATGTTTTCTCCACTGCTGGGGTGTGGAACTGGAAGGAAGGAGCAGCTCAAGTCTGTTGGAAGGACATTTACATCACTTCTCCAGGAAGATTACAGATGGCACATCCGAGCACATCACTAGATGCACTGGGCTTCCCTGCAAATGCCCTGGGGCGGATGGGGGCTCTGGTCCATTCCTCGATGGAGAGGAGTGGTGGGCAGGGCAGGGAGAGGGGACGGAGTTGTTAGTGGTAAAGTCTCACCTTCTGTGCCCCTGAGAAGGCGTGGTAGTAACATGAGACATAGGTCATTATGGCCTTCTCATCCGGCCTTAGCGTGCCTATAATATCTGTGCAGAGAAGGAAAAGAGGTTGAAAGGATAAAGTAAGAAGCAGCACATAGAATAAAACAAAACAGTCATGGGTGGCGTGAGAGAGGGGGAGAAAACTTCCCATCATGCATTGCAGGACAGGCCAAACAGATTTCCATGCGGAGAGCTGGGAATTCGGATCAGAGGCGGCTAGCAGCGTTGGCTTGTGGCTCGAAGCGGCACCCCCCCGACCACCCCACCTGCGCAGCTGCGCCCTGGGGCCTGGCCCAACGGTGCAAATGGGCTGTTTGGAGGTTTGAACGCCTGTGCTCCAGGCCTTTCTGTAAGCCAAGGAGCCAGGGATCAGAGCCTGCCTACACAGTGTGCTTCCTACACAGTATCTGCTCTGCTGCAACACGCACCGCCTGCTCCTACAGCACTGGAGTACAGGCGGCTGCTTGGGTCTGCTGAGAGATGTTTACAATGTTTTCCTTACATGACTCCATTACCAACAGGAAAATGGCTAAGCCAGACACAGCAAGGACTCAATTGCCTGATTTCCAGCATGGTGAGTGAGAAAAAGAAGAAAAAAACCCAAATGAACAAAACCAGGCATCTCGGTCATGATAAGCAATGCCCTGTTTGCCAAATCATCATGGATGTACTTGTTAGACATGCTTTGTAAGCCCCGGGTGACTGGGGCTGAATTTGTGGCTCAACTTGAGAAAGCAGCAGGTTCAAGCCTTGAAGCAAGGGTGCAGAAACCTGCAGCATATGTAAGGTAAAAGATAAAGCTTTGGGCATTCATTGAACCCTTCATAAAACCACTAAGCCAGCTCTGCTTCTCTGTCTTTGAAAAAGAATAGGCATCAGCATTGTTTCCAGTGGGAGCAGGCTGCAGTGTCCTGCTGAGCAGAGCATCTATGTGGTGGCCTCCACCTTTGTGAGACCAAGCATCCTGGCTCAGAATTCCCAGGAACCTGAGGGTGCAGGTCCTCAGCTGTCAGGGCAGCAGTCTGGAGAAGGCAGAGCTCCCTACTCCCTCAGCGTGTGCCAAGGTACAGGCATATGTAAGTGCCACTGGAAATACCACTGACTACATGGACTCCTGGCCCCATTACCCCACATATTATGTCTGGGGCACCACTTTGAACCAACAGCCAACTCTACCAAGAACATAATAAAGATGCCTGTAGCTAGAGAGGAGAGAGAGAAAGAAAAAAAAGGTTTGGACATTAGCAATGGCACCAGGTGTGCTCTGTGGAGGGAGCTTGGGATCCTGTGATACCTTCTGGGCTCCTGAGAAGGCGTGGTAGAAGCTAGAAACATAGGTCATGATGGCTTTCTCGTCAGGACGTGCAGTTCCAACAATGTCTGTCAAAAAAAACCTCACGTTAAGAGCATAATCAACTGATGGAAGGAAAGCAAAGGAGAGAGAGAGAGAACCACAACTGTCCAGGAGGCCTGCTGGGGTATATGCTTGTCACAGCAACTCCATGGGGCTTCCCATCATTCCCCTGAAGATGTGTCTCTCTCAGAAGCCAGGATCACCCTCCTGGTTCCCTCCCTCATGACAAAATTGCTTCCATGGCCCGGCCAGGCTAATGCAGCCATATGTCAGCCTGTCTCGTGTCCCAGCACTTCCCCATCCTGAGAACATTACTGTGAATGGTGGGTTGAATCAATCCATAGTGGTAGCAGGTTGACATAGCTTTTATAGATGTATTACACTGCAATTCCTCCACACAGTTCTTCAGGAAAGATCCTTTCTGCCTTCCTTCCCATGTCCTCATCATCCTCCATTTCCACACAATGATGGCTTGAATTCCAAAAGGCCCTTTCATTAGTTTCAGGGGAAACTCAACACCTCCAGAGATCAGAATTGACAGTGTGGAGGAATGCCCATTAGCTCCACTCCATGAGGGAGGAGAAGGATCAGGAAAAAGCAATGGGAGCATCTGCAAGAGGCCCTCGTCATCACTGCTAGCTTTGATGAGATCTGAAGCTAGATCCGCCTATTTGGAAGTGGCTTTATTTCCTACAGAATGGCAGGAAGCATTTGAATCTACTCCAGAAACTTCATGATTTTTTGTGACCTCAGCATGATGAAGGCAGGGAAAGCAAGACTCATCCCTGTGGATGGGAAATACTACCTAGGAACATGAAAATCCTAGTTACCCCCAAACAGGTTCACTAGTTTCAGCTGTCCTGTCTCCACTTTTCCCCCTTGTTGCCCTTGCTTCCTTATTTAACAAAAGCCTTTAACTGCTTCTGTTGCCCAAACCAAGCCTGAAATACAGCTCCTACCACTGAAAACAGCTGGCTTCAGGCACAGCCATCAACTATTTCAGGCTGTTGCTTGTATTCCAGAGTTACAGACTTCTAAGTCTATTGCCAAGCTGGTCCAGACAAGGCTCTGAAAAGTAATCCTTGCTGTCCCAGTGGCCTCAGAGAAGCAGTCACTGTCAGTAGCAAAAGCACCTTTGAATAACATGGATCTCTGCCTTGGGCTCCAGACTCAGTCAGAGGAGGATCTTCATGCCCAACACTTCTAAATAGTCAAGAAGCAGCAGCTTATATTACTGTCATGCCCCCAGAAGGAAGACTGCCAGCAATGTCAGAAAGAGCTCAGGAATAAATAATTCTGGAGCAAATGGAACACAGTCCTACACCATATTTTAATTCAGTATTAAGCCTGATTCTTGAAAGGGAACACTTTCGTCAGCAGTGGACACAGTCAGACGTTACCCACCTCTGCCTAGTGTTTTAACCCCAGGTAAAGATCTCCACACCAGATCCAGAAGGCTGAGTGGCACAGAAAGAAGAGGAAAGCCGAATATGTGATTTATTATTCCACTGTAACTTCTTCCCTATACATTTAATATGTGGTGATGGAGGCAGCATTTGGAGGTTGCTGAATTCTTGTACAGTACATGTCCACCTAGAATAAGTGGTAAATTTCTTGAGAAAAAGCAACTTAAAACCCACTGGGTTCTACTTTACCTTCTGCATCCAGCATCTTGGGAATATCCAGATATTTCTCAGCCACATCAAACGCTGTGTTTAGATTAGTGAGAGGATCATCCTGGGAAAGAAACAGAGCCAGAGTATCAGCATCAACTTGTAACAAAGTACACCGCATTTCTCTCAAATTGTTGTTCTTAGTTTGGTTCAGGTAACTGAGCAGTCCAGACAAAACTATGTGTGAATTCTCATGCGGCAGAATGAAACAATTAGCTTTGCTTTGAAAGCAGAGCCTGGAGACTCATGATATGATAATTAACGTATAATGTATGCACTTGCAACAAGAAGGAATAATACATTTTGTCTTGAACCTAGTTTAAAGTAAAATTAGCTGCACACCATACTGATAGTAAACGGACATATCTCACATTTACATGTCATGCTTATATTAGGTTTGCAACTTCCATTGTAAAGAACTGCAGAGCAGTGGATGTGTTAGAACATCTAAGCAACACGAAAATAGTAACAACATCTGCAATGGGTGCTGTCCTTAGCTAGTGTGTGGTTTGTTGAACACCAGTTGAGTAGGAGGAAGAGAAATATTTCAATTAATCTCTAAAAATAAATATATATAAAAGTACCCATTTTGTCTTAAGTATTGCTTCTCCTCCTAGGCACTGCATAGGACTTGTCGTTTCCTTAGTACATATCTATTCCTCTCTGTATAAACCTTCTGCTGTGACAGGATGCACTTCACATAGAGAGATCAATACACAATAATCAAATCCTAACTGAAGTCAAGTATGACTTATCATCATGACTCACATCATAAAGGTAACTAGATTTTAAAGAGCCATACAAGAGAATATGAAATGCAGATGTCACTGGAAATGAAAGACCTCTGCAAATTGCTTCCAGCATTCAAGCATAATGATGAGCAGCAAGACACCTACCAACCAGTATGAGACCCTCATACAAGCCTGATTCCTGTATTCCTGTATATCCACTGCATGGATGACAAATGACATAGGCACTATCAATTTCTACTGTTGAGATAAGTGGCTTATGCTGGAAGAAAGGTTGTGAATAAACTGCTAGTGCCTAGTCACCTTGTTTGCTAAACGTCTTTTGGGAGACAGGAAGGATTGGGGTGGTACCTCATATTGTCATTTGTGCTACTCATACTGAGACCCACCTTAAAAATTAGGAAATAATGAGTATAATTATTTCACCTCCTTTCTAGAGTGGCATTTATGTTCTGTTTCTTTTCTCTTTGAGATCATGTGCTTTTGCTTATTGCATTGACTTGGAAGATTAAGCTGTTCCTGAACTCTAATCAACATGCGGTTTCCTTTGAACCTACCCAGCATGAAAGATGAAGCTAGGCAGGCTTGGGGAGACAAGTTATGGGCATGCAGAGAAGTACCTTTATGGCACTGGTCATTATGTAGCCCTTGGATTACAGCCTTCATGAAACTAGGAAAATGAGCTATTCTGAAAAGTAATTTCCTGCAGCATTTCCCTAGGAATTAATGGATGTATTATGTTGACATCATACATTTGCATCATATTCTTTTGGCTGAATGTACCTAATATTCATTAATATTTCAGCTACCAAAGTAAATCACATGTAGATACTGTCAAAACAGACATGACCAGTGATCCATATTTAGTTCACTGGGACAAGTCAATATTAAGCAAGTAAATGCTGCATTGGCACACTGTGATGAAACCAGCAACTGTCACAGATGGTAACAGGCCCCCATTTCAATGTCAAATAGTACTTTATCCCCATATAATACACTTCTGATGATAACTATATCAGATATATCTATATCTACCTCTTCAGAGTTTAGCAGCAGTGCAGGCAGGGAATTTTTATTATCCTCCAGGCACACAAGAACCACCTTATGCCATGGAACTAGAGGCTGATACCACTTTAGCTTCAGCTGACTTGTCTCCTATGCCTGCTGTGGAGAAACCTCTATGAATCCAAAGTGTAACCAAAAGCCTTATCTGAGGAGGTGAGAGTAGCTGATATATAACCTACCTTGCTCGCTATGCACAGGCAGGGACGTAGCTGCCTTTAGGGAGGAAAGTGCACTTTCTTTCACTCAAGTGTAGGAGCATCCAGAAATGCCCAGTGGTGGCTCCCTTGCCAGTGCTCCCCTAGCCCATGTGCCACTTTCTACTTCTGTAGGAATGTCACCCCTGCATACCAAATTTCAACCTATGCTGACCACGAACACCATGGTATTGCTAGTGCCCTGGCAGAGTGGTTAGTGTTAACACAGGCCCTTCCTTAGCACAGACCCATCTGAATGAGCTGTCAGCCTCTCCCGGAGGAAAGGGAGGAGCAAACTCACTGCAGATAGCTTTCCTATCAGTTTGGAAGTAACACCAGGAGCAATGTTGCCAAAGGTTAAAAATGAATTTTAAGCTGCAAGGTGGGAGAGGTTTCCTGATGGGAAAACTTACTGGGCTTGGGCACTCCCAAAGGAAGGGCTGGAAGTCTTAACAGGCGGGAAACTGGAGACTCATCTAGATGAAGCCAGCAGACTTCCACTTCATATGTAAGACAGATGTGTGATCACACAGTCTCCTGGGGAATGAAGCTAAACATAGTGCTACTGAAAACAAGCTACCTCAGCCCTAGACTAGCTCTGAGACAAGCAGAGAGCTAAACCCAAACCTGTTCCCTGCGGGAAAAGCTTCACTCCTCATGGGCAGTGGAACTACTCATCACAAAGGTGATCATTCTTTGTGTAAGAGGTGAAGTTTCCCTGGGGACTTGTCCAAAAATCACAACAGCTTCTCGAGCCCTGTGAAATTCCTCCAAACTCCACCACTTTCAGTTCCATCTCATCGTACGCCAGCTAATCATTATTTCAAGTCACCAGTTTCAGTTAACTCCCAGGAAAAGGGATAAAGTAGTAGAGACTGGTCTGGCAGCTTCAAGGTTTGCAGTGCTGCACTGCAGCACCATGGCTGCAGGCATGCTTTAGGAACCCAAAGGCTGCAGAGCAAACAAAAGCCAAGTCGCCTGTGCCCTGATTACTTCCAAGACAAAAACACACATCCCAAAAGAGCGCTGACCCAGATGAGATTCTGCAGAGGTGTCTCAGTTCCCCCTCTGCTCACATGAACATAGAAGCAGCAGACATGAAAAGGAGCAGTAACTTGCAATGCTCCAGCTGGGTCAACTGCGAGGAAAGCTATCCATGGAGAAATTACATTGTTTTAATGGTGGCAGAGAGCATTAGAGATGCTCACCAGGCACGTTCTCCACTTTTGCTGACTAAAGACTGCTGTGGCTCCTTCTCTTTCACCACAACCCTATCTCACATGGGGAATTTTCTTCTCTACTCCTCCAACTATTCCAAATCCTAGCAGCACACAAGGTTGCCATGGCAATTATTGCACTGTAACATAAAAAAATACTTTCTATTAACTAGCAATCAGGAAAGGAGATGGAGGGGGAGGAAAATCAAGAGAGAGCAAGCGCTTACTATATCTGCCAGAGTTGAACACACTAGGAAGGAAATCCAAAATTCATATTTTCAGGAATATCTGTAATAAATGCACCCAACATGGCAGTACACAGACCATGTTTCTATATGGATTGTGGTATATGAGGGGGTGTCTGAACTATCAATCAGTCATTGTACTTGATAAAAAGATCTTAGATGTGGCTCACAGTTGAGCAGCAGTCAGGGGGTAAAAGGAGAAAGGAAAACCCCATCTTCTGCATATCCCTCACATGCAGGCTATGACTTAATCCTGAGCTCTTACCTACAGTGAGCTGAACAACAGCAGACAGACCTGCAGTGAACAGAAACCACCTAACCAAATAAGTAGCTCTGGTGTCAGGGAATCACTGATACCAAGCTGGGTAGACTTGCATCTTTTATTTTGGGGCCTGGACTGTACAAGCAACTTCAGATGGACAATGCATGTAGGCAGAAAAGAATTGTGCTTGCTCCACTAATACAGCCAGACTAGGAAAAACACCTAGGAACATAAACTCAATACAAAACCATGCTGATGAGAGGAGTTGCTAACTTTTGGGAAGGAGACATACTACACTGGCTACCTTTGAAAGGCATCTCAATCTTGTGCTGACTCCAGACACTAGAACTGATCAGATAATATAATTGACTGCTCTGCAAGACAGTAAATATCTAAAATGTTACTGAAAAGCAGATCAGGCATTGTACAATTCATGGCTTCAAGGATGCAGATAATCTGATTAACTCGTTTACACGCTGTCTATTTGCACAATGGTTGAACAGCCCAAGTCTATTAGTTAGGCTTCTATGTTCATGCCCCAGTAATAACACATGAATAATGCTCTTGGTGACATTTCACTCCAAGTGTGCTTGCAGCTCAGAAAGCCAACAGTATCCTGGGCTGCATCAAAAGGAGCATGACCAGCAGGTCAAAGGAGGTGATCCTGCCCCTCTAATCTGCTCCTGTGAGACCTCACTTGGAGTATTGTGTGCAGTTCTGGTGTCCTCAACATAAAAAGGACATGGAACTGTTG